>CAJNOP010000017.1:660820-808955 GCA_905250075.1 Rotaria sp. Silwood1 | reverse complement strand
TTCTTCTGAAGCTAGGTCATGCTTTCTCCTTCTGCCTAAAATATCCGAGTTTGTGCCAATTATTAAAACTTCATAGTAACTTTGGACAGTAAGCAAGTTTTGAAACATTATATGCCTTTATTTGACAAAAAGTGAAATAAACACAAACAGAGAGTGTCTATCGCGAGATGTATAGTACTGGGCGAGAAACAGCATGGTAGCAGGTCATCTGTTGTGGAATAGGTCAGGTGACGATGGGTTTCATTTCTTTGGCTTCCTCTGAAAAATTCACGATCCTGATTTAGATTTAGAATTTAGTCAAACTCATATTTTCGGAGTTATGTATAAGTTGTTGAAAAGCATAAAAATGATATTTGGACGAAGACAAATTTTAACTAAAAGACCCATTGACAAAAAGTGTCACTGTGTATCGTTTGAACTTATTTTCATGTTTGTTTTCAGCCATTTCATTTTCTTGGTGTGGAGATCTCGATTTTGTTTGTGCCTCATTTCCTTTGGCTTGACAATATATTTTTATAGCGACTGTTTTGCACAGTAGTTGAAGAAGACTGTGCTCTTTAAAATACGTTATGAAACGAGGCGCTCCAAGCAATTTTGCAGAAATCATCGAGTGCATTTTGTGAGTATGGAAAAGAAAGAATCACGAAAATGTCATTGTACTTCGTATCAAAACTTTCATTGTTGCAAAACGCCTTACAAAAACCTAATCATCAGTATATTACTTCATGAAAATATATTTGTTCTTTCTTTTGATGTATTCAAAATAAATTTTACTTTATCCTTTGAGCTTTGTTTTGCGTTTTGAAACTCTTCCAAACGTTATTTTCAAAACCTTTCATAGATTCGCTCATAACTCCTAAAAGATATTTGGCCGTCTTGATTGACAGAAAAATGAATGAACATTTTATCTCAAAACTTTTTTTTACACTAAATTATATTCTATGAAGTTTACAAAGCAAAACAAATGTTACAATTCATAAAACATTCCATTCATCTTGAGTTTTGTTTTTTTAGAAAAAAAAAACATGTTGACATTTGTTGTCTGATTTCTAACGTTTTCGTAGATGTATACACTCAATGTGATCATCAAAGCGTTACATTTTACATTGATCTGACATGATGCTATTCGTCATATACGTTTTTTTCGTTTCTTTTTCATTTCAAATGAAACGCGTGCCGTCTTCAGATAATCATAATGACATATCATATTTGTGTCGCTGTTAATATTTATGTTCATCTCATTTCGTATATGTCAAAAAGAAAATCATCATTCATCATCTTTATTTGATCTTATTGAACAATCTGTTGAAAGGAAAAAAAAATCAGAATTCAACTAAGACAATTTATTCTAAATTCTAAGCTTAAAAAGAAAAATTCTCAGGGTAGATAAAATTTAGAAAAGAAGAAACATCTTTTTTTTTAACAATGCTCGTTGAGTATTGTAATGAAAAAAAAGTAACATAATAAAAAAAGAAGAATCAGATCCCTGTAGAAATTTTCTTTAACCGGACATTTAAGCTCTAATTAAATCATAGATTGATTTGATAGCACAGCCCATCATTGTAAATAATCCAAAATAACCAAATGAACCATAGCGACGTTTTTCAGGTTGACCCGTTGAATAACCCTAATAAAAGAAAAATAAAAGTTTCTAAGGAAAAAAAACAAAAATGAACAGTATATGTGTCACATACTCGGAAAAAGACTATTCGTCCAATTAACCAAATAACACCACCGATAGATGCAATAATTGGATATCTTATTGAACCTAAACTCAACATTAGAAGAAATTCAGGATAAACTTCTAATGTATTTTGATGTCCACGTTGAATGCCTAAATAAAATAAACAATAATTTAATCAATATGATTGAAATAATATATTAAATTTACAATTAAATTTTTTGCTTTGAGGATCTGAGTCACTGGAGTACAATTTTGGATATTCGACATTAAATCTAGATCAAAGAAAATGAGAATAATTTATTTGTACGAACTTTGTCCAAGGAATACTTTTAACAAATGAGAAAAAATGTATACATAATGAGAACAATCATCATGATGTCTAATATGAGTTCTTTGAAGTTCAAATTTTTAGCTGAATTGATGGATATGAATAAAAGTTTGAATAAAAAATTAATACGAAGATTTTTAAATAATCATTGATCCTAACAATATTTATTTTATAAAAATAATATGAAGTATGAAAATTAATCTTCTAGTATTCAATAATCTCAGTTGACATTATATTCTTGAAATAATAATTTATTTTTAGAGATTTTTTTGTCTAAATCTGATTACTCGTTTAGTAGATTAATCTATTATAGTTATCTAAAACTTATTAATCAATCGAATATATAAAAATAGTTTGAAGATATGATTGTCCACTTTCTTTTTGTATTTGATACTGAACTTATTTTGACACATATAAATGCAAAAATCACTTCTTAATTTGTAGAAATTATCCTATTTTACCAATAATACTAACTTTAAAGTTATTACATATAACTATTCGCTATATGATTTATTCGTTTTCATTGAAAAATTTTTCAATCTATAACTCAATATCAGAAACTAAATCTGAACAGAATGAAAACTATGTTGACAAAAATCAAAATGAATTTTCAAAACTAGAAACACTCTAAAATATACCGTTTACGAGCTTTCATGACATTAACACCCATATATTGTAAAACGAACCATGATGATACTGCTACACCAGCTGCAATACCATGTTCTTGTGATAGAGCAAAAGTGACAACTTTGGGTCCACTAATATTAGCATTCATCTTTGAATTTTTACAAATTATAAACAAATAAATCTGAAAAAAAATAAACTAAAATTGATTCGTTTAATTGATTATTATCATTAGATTTTTCTTCTTCTTGTCTGTTGTTTTTCCACATATTAATAATCATATACCAAAGAATGAGTGCAAAACAGAAATACGTCTTCGAAAAGCATATGGACATCAAGGGAAACGTATACACATCCATAGTGAAACGACGACGAAGACGACAACGATGACGAACACAAAGAATATAAGAAAAAAAGAAAAATATCGAAGAGGGGCGAAGGGTAAAGAGAAATGGAGGTTTGTACTATCCTGATTCACCGTCATATGATAAGATATATCCGAATAGATGTATTTATTTTCACAAGAACTTCAATACAATAAAAAAAAAAGAAAGAAAGTGGACAAAAAAAAGATGTATTCGAATATGAATCCAATTTGTTTAAAATTCTCTGCCCCAAAGAGAACGTAAAATTCGAGCATCAGTACTTGAAAGTTGTGGTCCGAACAATGGTTTCCATTGATGAAGATAAAAGCATAACCAACTAGAATAAAAGAATAATAATAGATTTGTCTTTTTTATCCAAGAGAAAAAGAAACATTATTTAACATACAATAGATAACAGCAAGCCGATGTTAACACTAGCATAATTTGAATAAGACTAAAAGAATATTTTAGTTGAAAAACAAGAGTACTTAATATATGAAAAATTTTACCGTTTATTAGGTCCTTTGGGAATAAAAAATGGTAAAACAATTCCAATTAAACTCCAAAAGACAGTAAATACAATAATAGCAATACCAAATTTTTCCATTCTTAACGAAGAAAAAAAGAATAATCTAGAAGAGAACTATTTGAAACTAGCTCAATAGACACATTGATGGATAAAATCATCTATCTAGACAAGAGAGAAGTTATATTTAAAGACAAACAAAAAAGAAATACATAGAAATATGACGTAAACGTATTGCAAAAAAAAAAATAGCAAATGATAGTAGGACTAGAAATCATTATGCGATAGGAATAAATCAATTTTTTTTTCTTGTCGATGTTTTCTATTGAATGTATTCGATGACTAGGAATGCTAGACTAATTAAAATCTTACAAAAATAAAATTGAGTTTTTCATATAAGTAATAAACTCAATGACATGTACACATTTATAAATCACAATAAAAAAAAAAACAAATCATTTGACTAGAAATTTCATATATGTATATATATATATCTTTGATCATTCTCTGGAAAAACAAAGGTATGTTCCACGACGACGAAAAAAAAAAAAGAAGACATCAAATTTATATACACAGCTAAAAACATCATCATAAAATAAATATCAAGAAAAATAGTTCTTATTGCACGAACAAACGACACTGATAAAGGTAACAGATAAGAATGAGAAAAAAAAAAAGAGGAAAAAAAAATAAACATTTTGCATATGTTTATTTTTTAAAATGCATAGACGTTCATTACAACGGAAATATTTATATTTAAATCATTCCAGCGACTTCTTCCAATTGACTGAGAAAACGTCCAACACGTGACTTATCATCTGCTTGTCTTGCAACTTCAATCAAATCAAGTAATGCTTTAATACCAATGCATACTCTATAAATAAAAACAAAAACTCGAAAATATTAAAAAAAAGAAAAGAAAATGAAAACAAAAATAAAATCTTTACTTTTTGTCATGTAATTTTTTTTCTAAATATCTCATTTCATCATCATTAAAACAATGTTCAATTTCATTTAAAACATGAAGAATATGTTGACCACTACTCATATTTGCTATATGAACTATTTTTGAAAATGATGCTAATAAACCAAGTTGATCAAGAATATCACGATATGTTGTTGTAGCAATAATTAATAATTTTCGACCTTTTGGCGGTAAACGTTTAAATAATAATTTTAATGTTTGTAAAACATTATTTGAATAACGTGGACCAACAGGTGCATATTCAAGTAAAGTTTCTAACTCATCAACAACAACACCTATTTAATGACACAAAAACACACATATATATGTATATGTATATGATAATTAAAAACTTTGTTTTTTTCTTTGTCGTTTTATTTACATGATAAACTTGATTTATGTGCATCTTCAAAAATTTTTTTTAATTGTTGACATTTAGCTAGTTCAGAAAAACCAAGCATTGTTTGTGCTGTACAAAATTTTAAATATGGAAACTTTGATAGAAGTGCAATATGAGCAGCTAATGCTGTTTTGCCACTATTTGGTGGACCTAAGAAAAAAAAAACAAAAAAAAGTTATATTTTTAAAGAGTAGAATAATTAAGAAAAATCTAAAATAACCTTTTCAAGTTAGGATGAGATTATAAATGCTTCAATGATTAGGAAACAGCGGTTTCAAATCTATTATCTATTTTTAACATCCGACGACTCCATAAGGATTCTCTGATGATAATAGACTTTTGAATTATCTAGATGTTCAGTGATAAAAGAAAGTCAATTTTCATCTTCAATTTATCATTTGCCTTATGATCTTAACATTCTTGTGGAATCTTGAGTAATAATTCAACACAAAACTATTTCTGTTTTTTTCGCAATTATGATTATTTGTAATAGTAGAACTTCAAGCTAGAATTTTGCCTATATGAACCAATCGTATGATTCATTGAAGTTTCTGAAACTTGAGCTCGTAGGAAATACTCGCCGAAGATTTGATTGGAGTGACATTATGATTTACAGATTACTTTTTTATTCTCATCTGAAATATTCGTCACTTGTGATAGTCTATTGGAATTTATATATTTGCTAATTCTCATAGTTAACATTATTCGATCTTTTTAAAGTTTTCATTATTGTTATTGATACATAGTCTGAACTATGAATAGAAAGTTATAATTAACATGAGACGTCCTTCAACTGATTGATTGATTTTGAATTGAGACTATGTGCATGATGTAGACTGTAGTAAACTATGACTAGCTTGAAAATAGTTCAAATCTTGAGTGTATCACTGCGAAGATACTACATTTCTACGGTTTTTGTTAGCAGAATGGTTTAGTCTCCTTCAGGAGCATCAGGAAAACAAATCTTCCAATTTAGACTTGAAATTATGGACACGGACAGACTTCAACAAGAATAGTTTATTCTAAAAGTATCAGGTATATTAATGTATTCCTATTCTGCAATGAGAACGTAAAATCTGCCTATATACATAAGTGATGTAAAAAGATTGTAGCTTCTCAAAAGAGATACTCCATAAAATAGTATATAGCGCTATTTAAACATTGTTTTAGTTATTTAAATGGATTTGATAGCTAATCAAAAACAAGTAAATAACTATTCAATCATGTCAATAGATGCTTCCTTTGTAATATTTTTTTTATCGATCTTCATTATGTTATCAACTATTGAGATCGAGCGATATTAAAATAGTTACTTGAAATATTTTATAATTATAAAAAATAAGAATTGTAAACGATAGAAATATCTGATTCGCGCTTGTGCGATGATTTTTATTCACTTCTTTTTTTATCGCTTATATATTCTATATACCATGTTGCCGATCTTGTTTTTTTCATAGTATACATATAAAATTCTTGTAATGACGAACCCTTTATTTTATTGGCATTAAATATCTCTTAAATTTTTCGTTACGTTTTAATTTTATTACTTTACACTACATTTCAAGAAGAATCATAATAATTAAAAAATAAAATTACAGCAAATTTATGCTGGATATAACATTTATTTATTTATTTATTTTGCTTTTCTTTTGATATTCTCATTTCGTATTATGTAATTCTAATTATATAGTATCATTTTAGCAATATCTCTAAATTTATCTTATTCGGACTCGATCTAAACATTTAATATTCGATTTCAGCAATGCTCAACTCAACTAAGAGAACAATTCGATAATATTCTCTTTTATTATTTATTCAGTCTTTTCATTCTTCGCTCAAGAAAAAAGCAATCACAATAAAGAAATAGCAAAGTGAATACTTAACTAGCTATGAATATTTATTAAATAGTGCTCGAAATTGAATAGTTGTTCATCGAGGGATTTTCATTTTTGGCGCTGCTTACTCGAAACAAATCAGCTGGAATGAATAAGTAGCTAAGTATCTATTAAATAACGTTGAGAATATTTAAATAATGCTTGGAATAAAATAGCTATTCGTACAGAAAAATTAATAAAAAATGAATAGCTGATTGTTTATTTAATAGCTACAAATATTTATTGAATAGTGTTGACAATATTTCAATAATGTTTGAAATTAAATAGCTACCCACCTAGAGATATGAATAATAAGTAAGTAGGTGAATATTTATTACAAGTAGGTATATCGTTATAAAATTCTCTTATACATCTCTGTTTGCTATATTTATTAATTTTTCCATAGGAAAATTGTATCTCTTTTGAGAATGAGTCATAAACGGCAAGCTCTTATCATAACTGTATCTTAGGATAGGAACAATTAAAAGATCTGAACCTTTAATGATAAACTATTCTTGAACAAGCAATAAGCTAAAAATTCGCACTTTTCTTTTTATAATAATCATAACTCATTAGAGTATACATAATGGACATAGTCTCAACTCAAGAATAATTAATTACTCGTGGGACTTTCCTCATACACCGGAAATTTTCTAAACAAGCTTCCGATGAAAGAATGTCGTTTCCTTGGAAATTTTAAATATACCTTCAATTAAAATCGATACAAGTGGTGTCATTTCACTTTTAACTGTCTGTCGTATACGTAATTCTCCTTCTTCAAGAACATCAGTTACTGATTGTCCCCAAATAATAATACCATTCGATATATATGAATCAAATTCTTCTTTACTAACACCAAATGCCTTAAAGTAAAAAAAAAAGCAAACATTTTCGAATTAAAAAAAACAATGATTTTCTTGTTCATACCGGTTTAACATCATTTTCAAAAGCATGCATAAAATCTGCTCGACAAACTTGTAATTTATCTGCTGCGTCCGGATCGATTTCTACACGTTTACCAGCCTAATAAAACAAAGTAAAAAGTACCATTAAATGATTTTCTTTAAGAGAAAAAAAATTACTTTAATATGTCTATTCATTGCAAATGACATTGCAGCTCGAACTAAACCTTCTATTTCAGCTCCACTAAAATTTCTTGTTAATTCACTAAATTCTTTTAAATCAACATCCGAATGTAATTTATTATGTTCACGTAAACGAGATGTATGAATATTTAATATTTGTAATCGACCATTTTCATCTGGTAAACCAATTTCAATTTGTACTTCAAGTCGACCAGGTCTTAAAAGTGCTTCATCAATCATATCACGACGATTTGTCATACCAATAACAAGAATATTATTTAATTGATCAACACCATCTATTTTTGATAATAATTGATTAACTACTGTATCATGAACACCAGCACCACTTGCCTATATAAATCAAATTTTTATTATTTTAGAAATAAAAAAAAAAAACTTTTCATTTTACTAACCACTGAACCACGAGCTTTACAAATAGCATCGATTTCATCGAAGATAATTATATGTAAACCACTATTGGGTCCAAGCTAGAAAATAAGTTTATATTAAATATTGATTCAAAATTTTACAATTGATTTAATATTTTCTATTTTTTTTTTCGTGCATTTCTTATTTTAACTTTATAAATAATATAGATTTTACTCTCAAGAATACTTTATACTACACAAATCCAAGAGAACAACATTATAAATTCGTAAAATAGTGAAAATAAAGATTTTCAATCAGATTATCTTACTCTTTTTTCTTCGTCGTCAGCTTCAGCAAATAATTTTCGAACATTTGCTTCTGATTCTCCAACATATTTATCAAGAATTTGTGGTCCATTAACAATTTTTGGTTCTCGAGCATTGAGCATTTTACCAATTTGTCTAAAAGAAACAAAAAAAAAACACGAAACTCTCATTCAAGTATTAACTAAAACAAATATTTTATACCGAGCCATCAATGTCTTTCCTGTACCGGGAGGACCATATAACAAGATGCCTCGACAATGTTTCATTCCTAATCAATGCGAATTTAATTTTCTTGTAAAATATACAATAAAAATTTTACCTAATTGATAAACAATTTCAGGTGGAAAAACTCGTGAAGCAAAAGCACGACGAAATATTGCATTGAATTCTGCATCAAGACCACCAATACCCATTGTTTTAAAGTCAAAATCTGGATTAATTATTGAAACAAATTGTGATTTTCTATATATTTTAAATCAATTAATTAAATCTATGATCTATTTATTTCATTTACCCTTTCGATTTTCCAGCTAAATTTATTGATGAACCTTCAGCTCGTTCAAATACAACCATTGTATTTGCAAGTGAAACTCCAAGTGGAATTGTTCGAGCTTTTGAACTTTGTCCTCGAGCAACAGCAGACAAATCAACAGCTGTTAGTTAGAAAAAAAAAAGTTGAAAAAAGAATTTTAAAAAATTATGAATTTAGTTTTTTTTTTTGTATACCTTCAATTTCTTTAACGGCTACTAATAAAGTTTTTTTATCCATAAATTGAAATGGTAACTGAAAAAAACAACAAGAAGGAATACTTTTTTTTTTTCATCAATATTCAATTATTTCTTATATGTACAGATTGTCCGATGGAAAATGCATGATCAATATATTGTTGTAAAAATTCTATTGCCATTTTATCTGTATCATATGGATCTGTTGTTGTACTTCAAATAAAATAACAACGAAACAAACCAAATGAAGTAAATAAAATCAGTTTTTGTTTTTACCTTTTTCTATTTAAAAAATCGACTTCAAGTACAAGTGTTGCAATTGATTGAACATTTTTATCAAACATATATGGACGAATTTGATATGGTCGATCAAGTTCAATACCAGCCCATCGTCGCTGAATATTAAAAAGATAAAATATTTAATAGTATATATACTTGAAAAAATTCTTACTTGTAATGTATTAAAACCAATTTTACCCTGTGACATTGATGCATATTTAATTGTTGTAAAAACAAATTTTGTATTTGTTATACTTGATGATAATTCAATATGTCTGGAAAAAGACAAAAAAATAAAATAAAATAAAATTTCATATTAAAATTTAAAAAATAATTACCGAACACGTTTTGGATCAATATCTTTCTCATTAATCACAGCACAATTAGTAAAAGAAAGTTCATCAGTTGGACATTTTGTAGCTACTAGTTGTATTAATGGAGAAGACATTTTATCTAAAATAAAAAAAAAAAACAAAAGATAAAACTAAAAAAGTAATTGAATAATGATGTTTTATCAATAGTCCTATTCTTCTATACAAGGATTTATCATTTATGAAATATGGAAATGAGAAAGAAAAGAACAAATAATCTCTTGCATTTCTTTTTATCTCATTCATATAAAAGTATATATAAAATGTTTACTTAAAGGAATACTATTATTATCTTCAGAAAAAGAAAAAACTTGTAGTTTATGATAGTCTGACTGTTTTACACTGTTGTTATTTTGGTTGAGATGAACAAACTATTGTAGAATGAGGAAAAAAATAGCGACAATGCTCATGATCACGTCTCGGAAGAGGAAGACTGCGTGACAAAGTCGGCGAAAAGGAAGATCATTGAGAGAGAGTAAGAGAGCAAGAGAAAAAAAAGAAAATCAATGTGACTCCACTCTCCGTAAAGAGCATCAAAGCTTAGTAATCATCCTTTTTTTTTCTTGGTTTTAGTTCTTTTTTTCAAACTGAATACAGTTGAAGGATTAAATATGCTAACAAACATACTAATCAAAATACCATAAAAAAGAAAATAACACAAAAAATTTTACCGTTTGAATATTATGAATAAGATAAGGACAATAATATTGAATATGAAGATTTGAAAACAATAGAAAATAGCAATTATCCGAAGTATTTATATACAACATTGTCATCGTATCATTGAGCTAAGTATGCATTTCATAATAACGTTTATTGCTGACAAGGCAGCCACGTATAGAAATATTTTATCTTATGAGTTGGCTCTCTGATTCATCTATGACTAATCAAATATCTAGTTTTGATGCTTAACGAAAGAAAATTATCTTTTATAAACAGATCTTCAGCAACTATCGTTGAGAGACAAGTTTGTTTGGTTTGTTGATATTTGAATAATACGAAAATATCCTCTATCATATTGAATGAATTCACATAAATATCGGGGGAAATTTCATTATGAAATCTAAAATGGAAAACTAGGAAGCTCTTAATTGCTTTTCTCTGGTATGATCTAGAAATTACTCGTATGATCGATTCCCTAGGCAAGGTTTTTTTTCATATAGAAAAAAAAAGACATTTGTTAGCTGAATGATCGATTTACTGCGCTTTTTTTTTTAAGATTACACTTCCTGCAACTTCGTCGTTTTGCCGGAAGCTTGTTTTACCATTTAGCTATCCTTATTTTACATAATTTGCCCTTAACGAACCGTTTCTTTTTACTAAGTTATTCGAGAAAAGAAAAGGATAAAATGTACATAGAGATGATTTCACAAGAAAGAAACAGAAATCTTCACATGTCAATTATTGTTATAAATTATTAATGTATTCATTATTCAATAATCTTCAAAGAAGCTTTTTCTTGTTATCGAACCATATACAGATATGTGTGTCATACATAACAAAACAGGACTATTTTGTGGAAGAAAAAAATCAGTATTGCAGCCAGAATTTTAAGTTAAGCGAGAAGAACAACCCAACTCTTCTCAAGAATTTTGAAGAGAAAATATATTTTTCAAAACTCTTGCTAGGAGGGAAAGCCGATCGGTGCTGGCTCTCCTTAGCTCTACCATTGAGAAAAACATTGGTGACCTTCATATGGGTACTGTTTTAACATAATTATATTGAATATTTCTGTTTCTTTATTTCAATTTCTCGAATAACTATTTACTGAGAAACCAATAAAAAATTTTCGTTGAATAAATCTTATTAAAACTTATTGCATGATTAGTAATCCTTATTCAAACATCTCGAATAATATATTATTGCAAAAATGCAAAAACTATGATTCAATCTTACATCCAGTAGTTCATACAGTCTGACAAAAGCAAGAATAATATGAAATGATCGCTTATTACATTAAGGAATGTTCGATTAAGGATAGGATTTAAATTTAATTTTCGACTAATATATAAGAAACCGATCAATTCGATTAATATTAAATGAATAGCTATGATTAAAGGGAAGAAAAAAAAAATTTTTTTTTTTCGATATTTATATCTAATCATCATCGGTCAATATTTAAAGGATTTTCTGATACTTATTTAGCATTTCTTAGACTTCCGATAATACTATGTGTATTTTTTTGACAATTAATAAAAATTAAATTAACACGCTTGTCAATGTCATTTATATGTTGTCAATCAATCTGCACATTGTGATACTCAAAGTTTTACAAATGATAATATTTTCTATGCCGATTTATTAGAATATCTATTTATTTACCTAACATAAGATATGTCACATATTGACTGAAATCTATTTTGAGTAATAGAAAAATAATTGTTTTTGAAAGCTTTGCATCATTGACCAGAAAGAAAGAAAGAAGTTCTTTAATAGACAAAGAAAAAAGTTGAATTCTGTTAAGAAAAGCACTCATAGTGAGTTATTTTGCGACGTTAGACTTTTGACTTTTAATGAGAAAAAGATGAAGGGATGTCGATATTTTTAGAAAACTAATTTTAAAACTTTGTGAAAGAGTTTCTCTATTACATGTCAATTAAATTTTCTGGATTTTTTTTTGTCCTTTAACAGTAAATCATATATAACTATATTACATTTCTATATGAAAAGCATTCACTATTTTAAGAACATCTTGTTGTTGAACTATTTTATTAAATATCATAGTTATTCTATATTTATATTGTATTAAATTATATTTATTTTTCAATTTTAGTATTTGTTAGAAATAAATAATCATTCGTGAAAATTGGTTTTCTGGACCATCGCTTTTCAGATCTTATTGGGTTTTTCTTCCTTGTTCGATAAACTAATCTCATTTAGAATTTTGTTCATGCAAAGTTTGAAGTTGAAAGTCGATTTTTCATGTGATCTGAGCGAGACAAAAAACTCAATAAAACTTCGATATGCCAAAAATGAAGATATGGAAAAATAATGCATACTAGAGTTTTGTATTACTCATCAAATGAATATTATCTCGGTTTATAAGCGATTTGATACCTGAAATGGTTTCTGATTTAGTTTGTTATTCTAGTTTTAATATTGCTTATTTAGTCAATACGTACTCTTTTTAATGTTCGTGATTTTTTAATTTTGTTTTACTTATAGAAGAACCTTTAAGAAAAATCTTTCATCGATTCGATATGTCTTTATGAGTTTTTCAATGTCCAAAATTGTATTGATTATCAATGAAGTTATTAAGCTTTCTCATCTCTTTTAAGATCGATGCTGAACCAGGAACACTTGTATCCCATGAAATTTTCAGTTCGATATCATCATTTTTGTATAAAATATCCATCAGACAAGAGCCGAAAATACCTAATTTCGAAATCCGAAATACTCGATAGATCGTCATTTTGCATGTTTTATTTTCCAATTGAACGAGCATGTGAAGCCCTGCGCCTTGACATACTCATTTTTTTTTGTTGAAGGCTAACAGGGACAAATCCAGTTCTGTAAAGTCCTCGCATGATATGATTAAAAAAAATGTCAATTTGTTTAGATATTTTGGTAGCACCTAACTTGTCGCTATTAGCCTCCAATGGGGAAGTAATCATTTTGCAAAAAAAAACTTTGTCAGGCACTGCAGTCTGACATGCTCTTTCAAGGAAAAATAAAATTATAATTAATAAAACTCTACAGAGAATTTTGGCTTGGCAAATTCATTTCTTTTAATCTTTCATTAATGAATGTGTCAAGAAGGCATTATGATATCAAGTCGAAAATCTCATGCGATTTGAATTTCTCTTGCCTAAAGTAAGTCTTGAGAGAAACTTAAATAAAGAAGGATATGAAATTTTTTAAAATAAATTTAATATAACTTTTTATGAAATGATTAAATAGCATGTCTATAAAGTAATGATTAAAAAGAATTTTTCCATTGGTTTCATTTATTTTCAAAGAATCGTTCCAACTTAATTGCTTTTTCAGATTTCAATGAACACAATACTATGATACAATTGCACATTTTCATTCTATGTATTAAATTATTTTTAA
The DNA here is from genome assembly GCA_905250075.1 of Rotaria sp. Silwood1. NCBI lineage: Eukaryota > Metazoa > Rotifera > Eurotatoria > Philodinida > Philodinidae > Rotaria > Rotaria sp. Silwood1. The sequence continues at coordinate 794,981 of CAJNOP010000017.1, read as the reverse complement.
AAACTTTTAAATTTTAAATACGAAAGAGAGACATTAACTAAATGTTTTAAATACCATACCTTGAATTTCTTACATAGTTTAATAAAATAAATGTTGTAAAACATGTTAATAGAAATATTTATAAATCATTTGAAGAAAATATTTTCAAAACAGTTTATTATTCTCAAATAAAATACAAAATATTTCAGAAAACAAAATTTTCTAAAATTTGTTTTTCTTTCTATACAAAAAAAACCAACTAACATACTTAAGATTATATAATGCAAAAAAAAAAAAGATTATAAAAATTAAAAAAAACCAGATCTGTTCGTGTTGCATTCAATTATTCATGAAACATGATTCTAAGCTATGTGACTATTATTTCTATATACAAATTATAAGATTATATTAGAATGAACAGTCTTGTCATTAATTTCCCTAGAGATTTTTAAATATTTTCTTTTAAAGAACCTTAAATTTTCCTACAATAATTCCTTCTCAGACCGAAATTAATCGACAAAAAAAAACAGTACTTCTCATTTCTATCTGTATAATTAAAAACACAAAACTCAATTACAACAACGAATTACCTACCAAGTCGTTTTAGTTGAACGATTCTCGTAGCATTATCTCAATCTAAAATATATCATACGTAATCCTCGTATAAAAGAAAAAACAAACGCCAAAATTTATCAATTTGTAAAAAAAGAAAGAAGCCATAAATTTTATTTAATATCTTTTTTTACGCATTATTTGTCTTTCTTTTCTCTAGATATTATATATATATATATATATGTTATCATTGTACAAAGTGTATTTGTGCGCATATAATATAAATGAGTCAATATTTGGTGTAGTCAATATCACTAGCAAGCACAAAAGACAGAGACGAGAGAAAAAAAAAAGAAGAATGCGCTGCTAGAAAAACAAAACAAAAAAAAAACAAAACAAAACCGGAAGAGAAAATAAGAAACCGACAAATGCATTTGGTGAGAATTCATATGATGTCAGATTTTATACAAAAATATGTGTAAATGTACTTTTATCCTCGAGCGAGACTATTCAGCATGAGGAGTATTCTACTGTTCTCGCGATTCATTCGCGCGCGATCCTTTGTTGATGAGAAAAGAAAGAGAAATGAGCTAAGTATGTTTTTACGTTGAATAGATACAAAAAAAAAGGGGAAACGAAGCACAAGCTCGAATTGAGTAACAGAGAGGGGAAAAAAGATACACACACAAACAAACGGTTAATTGTAGAAAAAAAAAATCAATGTTGTATATATGCCATGTATATGCAAAAAAAAAACAAAGTGACGGAGAGATAGATATTTGTATCAGTAAATATAAAAATAAGAACGACTTTATTCATCAGATCTTGGGTAATTTTGGGGCAGTTATCAATGGATTATTACGTTCAATCAAGCGTTTTCCTTCAGCTTTATAATCAAATGCACATGCGTGTGCTTCAGGATATCGATGTTCACTACAAAATGAACTTCCACATCTAAAATGAAATTAGTGTAAGTTTAAAGAAAAAGCAAACAATTAGTTATTTTTTATTTATACCTGCATTGATATGTTGTAGCTAATCCAGTTTTCTTTTTACAAAGAAAACATTTCGATGTTGGTTTACGATTGACAATAACTGGTGGTAATTTATTTGAATTGTAAATCATTGTTGTATTAGATTGAATATTACTGTTTGCTGTTAAAAGATTATTATTTGTTGTGTTCGACCATGGATTACTTAATTTTGAATCCAACTATTTAGATATTAAAAAAAAAAAGAAAAGACTAAACAAAATGTTTTATATGATTCAATTGTTAATATTACTCTATAACGTTCTTCAATAATTGCATCACGAGTTGATTGTTTATATCCTATTGATAAGAAAAAAAAGTAATTTAACCAAAGATGAAAAAAGAATAAATAAAATTTTACCAGTTTTAATTGATGCTGTTTCTTTTGATGCAGTGGTTAGAAGTGAAACAAGATGTTTACCAACACCTCGTGATGTATCAACTGGTTCAATTGTTGCATTTTGTCGTAGAAGTGCTGAGACTGTTTTAGGACCAATTGTTTCTAGAAAGATATATATAAGAAATTTGTCAAACTTTTGAAATGAATCTTATTCTAATAGTAATTATTTGATGACATAAGGTTTATTACAAAATCGATTTATCATTTAGCAAAGTTTTCCTCTTTCGATAGATCTATTCTATTTACCTATGGTTACTTTTGTACTATCTATTGGTAAATGAGATGAAGACGTTGGTGGTACAGTAGTTGTCGTACTAACAGGTTTAATATCTTTTTGTTGAAAATTACGTTTTGAAGGAAGTGGTACTGCTGGTGCTGACGGAAAAATTGTATTTAATGATGATGATGGAGATGGAGCAGTTGATTGTGGTGATTGTTGTTTACCAGGTGTTTTTAATATTTCAATTCGTTTATTGAGCATTAAATGTTCGTTAAAAGTATCTGTACTATTATTATTATTATTGTTAATTCCACTACTAGTATTTCCATTTTGTATTAAATCATTAGTAGAATTACTAAATATTTGTTGTTGTGTTGATGTTGTGAAATGTACGTTCGTTGGTATACGTCGATGTTTTGATACTGTTAATGGTATTAATGATCTTGGTGATTGTTTAATTTGTTGTTGTTGTTGTTCATTAGTTATAGATTTATGATGATGATAAAATTGTTGTGTTGTTGATGGTAATGAAGATTTTTTATTAACATGAGGTAATGTTGATATTGGTGTAAGTGCTGTTGTACTTGTTGAACTATTTTGATGACGAAATAATATTGATTGACTTGTTGATGTACGTTCACCAACTGTATTATATTCATCGGAGACATTTATTTGTTCATCATCATCTGTCCATATTGGTTTACTTAATGATGTATCATTTCGACTTTGTATATCAGCTGTTTGTTTACGATTTATATTTGTTGGTGAAATAATTTCATCATCATTTAATTCAAGCATTGGTGATGTACGTGAATGTTGACATAAAATATCATTTGTTTTATGAGTTTTATCAGTTGTATTTATTGGTTCATCAGATGTATTATGATGTTTTGTTGCTGATAATACACGTGATGATGTTGATACAATAGGTAATGTTGGTGATATACGATGCATATAATCAACAAGAACAGCATTACTACTTGTATCATTAGCTGATGTTGTTGTGGTTGTTGTTGTTGTTGCTGTTTCTTGACTAAGTAATTTTTTTGTTGTATTATGTTGATGATGATTACGTTTTTTAGAATAAAAAACTGATGGTGAAAATGATCTTGACGTAAAAGTTTGTTGTTGTAATGATGGTTTTTGTTCATCATCATCATCATCATCATCATCATTATCATCATCATCATGACTATCATCATCATCTTCACTATCTTCTTCATGTAATAGATCATTTCGATTAATAGATGTTGTTGCTGTTGATGATAATAAATTATATGTATTAAAAAAATTAGCAGGAAATGAATATGATAATGATCGATGTTGTTGTTCTAATGATGATGTACCTGAAGAATTATCACCATTAGTACTTAAATTAGAATTTGTTTCAACATGTATACTACGACGAGGATGGTGATTGTGATGATGAATAAAATTTGATTTTGTTTTTTTTGATGATGATGGCGGTCGAGGTGGAAGAAGAATATCCTTGAAAAGAAAAATAATTTAATGAATTTTTTTTTTAGTTCAAAATTCAAAAGAACATTCAAATGATTGACACTGGTTTTGCTTTTTTTTATTATTATTATTATAGTATGTTCTGTAGTTTTTATTTCATACAATATGATTTCTAACAAATATTTCGAACGATAACAATCATATGATATAAGAAAATCCATTCTAGTCGAAATATTTGGAGAAAAACAACTAAAACAAGTTTATTTTCGGATTAATTTATGTCTATTATTGGTTTTCATTTTAATTTCAAGTCAATCTTCATACATATCTTATAAACATTGATTTTTAATTTATATTTCTTACATAGTAGTTTTGTCTGAGAAAACACATACATAAATTCTCTTCATTGTTGATGGCTCTAAGCTTACTATCAAAGTTTTATAATTTCAACTAGTTTTTCTTTAGGAAACCTTTTTCGTACAGTCATTGAACAATTTAGACCTTGTATCAATTCATTTGAAGGTATTCAATCATAAATTGGTATAGTAGTGTTGATAAAATAAAATAAAAAGACTGTTGCAATAGCTAAAACACTCGATACTGGCTTACTTTTAAAAGCGTAATAAATTTTGTCGATTGTTTTCTTCTTTTATTTTTCAAGGTCTTCAAAACCTTTTTCGATTTGCTGCTGTAATATTTTCACAAGTGTTTAAAAGTATCCCTACTACAGTGTATGTCTAACATTTTTATGTTACATTTGACTTGCATTTTTCGTTTCATAATGCAAAATAATCTAAATTTGACAATGAATAAAACTATTTGTATTCTGATATTTTACAAACACAAACATTTATCAGATAATATATAGGATAATTACTTCAAGAAAAATCCTTTTAAAATATTAAGTTTGAACTAATATACGATGATTCAATAGGATGAAAAGATATTCATGAACTTTTTTTTATCATAATAATTTTTTGATACACTCTATATTTTATAAAACTTTGAATTTGTTTTTTTATCGTTCAATTATCTATTTTAAGGCTAACTTTTCAAAAAACATCTAAGAACATTCAAATAGAATGAAATATTCAGTTATGATATTTAACTTTCATTTGGTTGAAAGAGCTTGTGAGACTTAAAGGCTTCACAAAGTCCTTCTTTTTTATTATTTCAATTTTTATATTTTTATTAGTAACCAAGGATAAAAAGTACGATATCATAAATACTCACACAAATGATTATAAAATGCTAATGTTTATCAGTACTGCGCTTGCTACTCTTAACCTCCAACAAAAAGTAAGAATTTAAAAAGTAAAGAACCGCCATGCCCTACAGTCTGATATGCTCTTTCAAACAAAAGAAAAATAATATATATATATAAAGTGAAATTCCACAGAGAATTTCGGGTTCATAAAGACGCTAGTTTTGACCCTTTCTTGTTGAATATCTCCTAAAAGTGATCATGATATCAAGTTGAAAATTTTATGCAATATGAATGTTTCTAATGTTAAAATCAATTTTAAGACTAAAGTCTTAATTCATATTTCCAGATCGTATTTTACATATAAAATTTAAAAATAATATGCTTAATATACATTTTAGTTCGTAAGTTTATGTTAGCAATTGTTTTAAAAAAAAAAAAGAAAACGGATTTTGTCTGATATAAACATCATTTTATAAAACATGATTAGAAAATGTTTTTTTTTTACTTTTCTAGAATGTGTTTTTAATTTTGATCGAATTAATTCCATTTTTTGTTTTGTTTTACGATCATCAGCTTGTCGTTTTTCATCATATTGTCGTTCAGTTTCAACAGTTATTGTTTCATGTGTATTATACATTGATGCAGCACTAAACAAAAAAAAAACAAAGAAAAGCGTAACCAAATCATACTTATAAGATTTTTATTTTTCTTTATTTCATTATAATAAATTACCTCATAGAACCAGATAAAGGTGAGAGAGTACCATCACCTCTATCAATAACTTGAAAAAAATTAAATTGATCACCATCACGTAAAACAAGAAATGTAACATTTTTATTTGATGATGGTAATAAATCACTTCCAATACCATAATCATCTTGACTACTTTCAATATATTCTGACATATCTCTTATAAAACTATCTTCAATTGGTACACGTTTTGTATTAACAGGTCCACCACGCATAGCTAAAACAAGTTTTATTGTTGTACCAGCTTCAATATTATAATCATTTAAACATGATTCATCATCAAGTTCATTTGATTTCCATATTAAATGTTGATGTGGTATAGGTATACCTTCTCGTCGTTCAATTTTACGTTTTATAGATTGTATTTGTTCATATGGTGAAACAAGTAGTTCAAATGATGTACCAGCTAATGTTTCAATATTAATTGGTATTAATGTTCGTTGTATTGATAATGGTGGTGTTTGACTTATTGGTAACATGTTGAACAAATGAAAATTTTTAATATGTTAATAAATTCAATATTAATTCATACATCGATCATATCATAAAAATGAAAATTAGTTTAAGATACATATAAAAGAAAAAAATGTCTCCATCTAAAAATTTCAAACTTTATAGGGTCATAGATTTAAATGTCGTTATTGTGAGTGTTTACACTTTGGGGTTGCTTTTTGTCGTAAAAAAAAAAAAAAAAAGAAGAAAAACGAAGAAAGAAAGAAGAAAAAAAAATTGTTATGTACAGAAGCGACTGCCATATATTACTCAGCATGAAACCCTATAAAAAAAAAAATGAAGTTTATTTGTAAAAGCAAAAAAGAACAGAAGTTTTAATCTGAAATACTTTTTCTTATAGTAAAAAAAAACAAGTTTCTAATATAGAAAATCTTCTTTTTGATAGAAACATTCAACTAATCAACTTTTTTTGTTTATATATTAATCAAGTGACATCTATATGTGCCTCCAATTCAAGTACGATAAGATTCTTTTGATTGCTTGCTTTTATTTATGTTGTAAATAAACATAACAAGACGACGAACGAAGACGCATACAACAAAATTTACTTTTCGAAATTTTAAATGTTTATTAATCGAATATGAATTTCTTTTCAATTTTGTGTGTGTATGTGTTTTTTTTGTTCTTAGATAACAACTAGTTTTATTGTCATCATATCAATAAAATGGGTAAATTAGTTTTGTTTTTAAAGTGTTGATTATCTAATATATTTATTTAAAATAGGTAAACCTCGTGGTCTTCGTACAGCTCGTAAACTAAAAGATCATCGACGTGAACAACGATGGCATGATAAAGATTATAAAAAATCACATTTGGGTACACGATGGAAAAGTAATCCATTTGCTGGTGCTTCACATGCTAAAGGCATTGTTCTCGAAAAAGTGTATGTTACTTTCTTTTTTTTTATTGTTTATTGAGAAAATAAAAACAAACAATACGTTGTTTTTTTTTCTTTTGTGCTTAGTGGTGTTGAAGCTAAACAGCCTAATTCAGCTATTCGTAAGTGTGTTCGTGTTCAATTGATTAAAAATGGCAAGAAGATCACAGCATTCGTACCACGTGATGGTTGTCTTAATTACATTGAAGTAAATTAGTTTATTGTTGTTAGTATGAATATTTGATTATGTTTTATTTTAATAGGAAAATGATGAAGTTTTAATTGCTGGTTTTGGTCGTAAAGGTCACGCCGTTGGTGATATTCCGGGTGTTCGTTTCAAAGTAGTTAAAGTTGCCAATGTTTCATTATGGGCATTATATCGTGAAAAGAAAGAACGACCACGTTCATAAACATCAATCAATTATGACAACAAAGTCAATATGAAATCGTTTTGTTTTGTTGTTAAAATAAAATATATGAAAATAAGACAAGAAGAACGAAATATAAAAAATTAAATTAATATAACATTTTTAAACGAATATAGTTATCAAGTCTAATACAAGTTTTGAAAATCGTTGATCTCATATTTGGTTTTTAATCAATATGTAAGATAGTTTTTTATGTCTCACAGAGGAGATTAAAATCTAAGAAATATGAAAATACTTTTTACGTGCAATAAAATCGATAGAAGATCAATATAAAATAAAAATGCTCATTGACGTAAATCAACGTTACATGCATTACTTAAGATTATATTCTCATATCATGCTCTGGTTACTATAGAATACTTTAATAAATTATTTAGTAATCATATGAATACCTATCACTTATGTGCAACAACAGGTATAGTTTCCTCACAGCGTCAAACACTCGATCTATTGAATTCTATTCAAGCCGGCAGATCATATGTGAATATGAGATTAATTACCTCTATTAAAGCATGTAATTGTAATGGCACTTGTTCAACAAAGAAATCTCGTTGTTTGACGATGCAAATACAAATTAGTATCAATTGTCACTCATAAAAAATAAAACCATGTTCAAATGCTTAGTTTAATTTTCGTATTTTTGAAATATATAAATAATCAAGTTTACCCTATGTATTCAGGAATATTTAAGATTCAAATTTCAAGTCATTCTAGATAAATTTTCCTGAATTAAAATTCTCTAGCGACATATGATTTCAAATATGTAACTGATTGTCTACTTTTAGATCACGAATGAAAATCGACTGATACTGATATAGCCTTGAGTTCTCAATAAGGGAAGAATGAGGAAGCTTTCCTTTTTACCAAAATATTCGATTTTTTGTCAATGTTTTACAGCATCATGGTAACTTGAGACAGAAATAAGATTTTGAACCAACATTTGCCTTTCTCTGAATACTTGGTGGCAAGTTGTCTGTTGTGGGAAGGATCGGATCTTGATGAATTTTGTTCTCCTTTCGGTCGAGTTTTGACCCCTTCAGTCCTAAAAAATATCGGCAACTACGATACATCCAGTGATCAAGTACATCAATGGAAACATTGTTTTTTATTTTAATTTTAATTTTACTATAATATTAGGAGTTTTCGGTCTTTAAACAACCATTTTTAACCTAAAAACGAGATTCTATAGTAATCGAAGTAATCAATAATATGATAATATTGTATAGATGTTAAATAAAATTGAGAAATATGGACTATGCAACATGAGTTGAAATATAGGCATGAGTTAATATCATCATATAACGTAATGAAAGTATTGAAAATATCAATAATTTATCTTTTGTTGTTATTATAATTCCGTTTTCTTGATAAAGTAGTTTGATTATTTCAAAAAGCATATATTTCATTGATTTATACAAGAATGAATATTTACAATTACCAGAAAACTAATTATCTTTCGTATCTTCAAATTCATTACTATAATATCTAATTTCGACATTGATTATTCAACGTCGTAATAATAGTACTCCTTTCACAGATCTGAAACCTAACCACAAGAAAATAACACAATAACAATCTATTCATAGTGATGTGAGACATCAGTATGTATTTAAATCTTTCAAAAAACAATGAATGTATCAACAACAAGCGAAAGGAAAATAGTTTTTCAAACGGGTACAAAAAGTTTGTCTTAAAGTGTCTTAGGACACAAATATTTCTGAAGTTAGATTTTAAAATTTGGACATAATAGAAAGTCTTAGAAGACTGTCGCCATAAACGTGCAATCGTCATTTGATTTCAATTTTGTTCGATGAAAAATAATGGAACTGGCAACTGTGCTGTTCAATTAAAACGTTTTCAGAGACCATTCCACCGTTAAAACATCAGATCAACAGGCGTAAATTTATTTACGTCACACGGGTTCATTAACATAGAAATCTTTCAAATGGAATATGACAACAAATAGTTCTATCTATTCAAATTTTTCGGTTAGAGATTGTCAGTTTTTTATTTCAGTATAGTATCGCGGTTTTCAACAATCAAATACACTCACCATCGCTTATTTATTCTAACCATGATAGTTAACAGAGCAGAAATGTTTATTGAGGCGATTAAATGCTAGTTTATTTTTTTCAAGGACGTTGCTAAACTTTATGAACTTTCATCGAATCTCAGTGTCCAAAAATATCAAACTCAGAAATTCAATGAATGTCATAGACTAGTAACAACAATTTTAGTTCAGAGCAGTCACTAAAATGAAATTCGAAAGGTTTTTTTGTATGGCATTGCGGTAAGGAAGCACGAAATTTCCATTTCTATCATTACGGCACGACGGTGTTTGATTTCTCAGCTGCGATGGACATCTCTACGGCAGAGACGAATAGTAGTTGTGAATCTGGAACACTTCTAAATATAGTCGATGAAAACTCAAGAGGTAAAGAACAGGAGTGCTGAATTCCAGAATTTTATATGATTTCTAGAATTCCTTAGGACTACCAGTAAACTTTCGTAACTATAAAAGTGTTGTGAGTAGTGAAAATTCGGAAAGAAATACCAGAAACTTTATCGAACTTTGACAGACATTAGACGAAAGCTCTCGAAGATTTGATTAAACGTTGAGTTAAGAAACGTGCGATTCGTAGATCTTCAATATCAAAACAACCTACATAATTTTTTTCACACTGAGAGCTATTCCATTCATTGTTAGTGTAAACCTCAATATAGAAAATATAGTGTTCTCGTTTTTAATGATATTAATCTCCATTAAGTTTTTATTGATTGAGAGATTTAAAATTCAGAGAAAAAACATCGAAAGCTGGGTTCGATTCTCTATTTAAAGTCTTGCGCAGAAGGGCTTCAGAAATTGTCTTAATTAATTTCCGATGAATTACTTTTCTAAACCGAAAAAGAATCTTCGAATATCTCTTTGATGTACTAAACCAACAGTTTTGACAATATTAGTTTCCTACAATATTTTGAAGATATTAGAAGAAAAAACTGATCAAATTTTGTAGTAGCAACATAACGATATTTTGAGAGTATCAAAATTGGTATTATCGAAAACCTCAAGTTTTCTTAAGACTGCGGAAACCAACTAAATATTCCTGTCAATACTTTATAAGACTGAAACGTCTTTCACAAAACTTGACAAGTTTGATGAAATAGTAGCAGAAGACCTATGGGTTCTTTTTTGCGTGTCTGCCCAATTTTGCATAGAACATTAAACTGTTTATTTTTCATTCTTGCCCATTGACATCAAATATAATTACTATCATACCAGTTCACTTAGTTGGCGCTGAAAAGTTTTTCTTTCATATGTCAAGATGAAAACATTCTGTATGCACGATAGATCATCGGCGAATATGTAATAAATCATCAAACTAAAGACATCAACGTTTCTTTTTTTATGCTTACTTGTTAGATGAGAATCATCTTTCAATAGATGTATATAAGCTTGATGCATGCGCCAGTATGGTGCTAAGAAAATAGGTACAGCACAAGTAAAAGATTTGTGAGTTTATTAAAATCAACAAAATATCTGAACCTAATAAGCTATGCTTCGCGAACCATTCAAAATGCACCTCGATCCAAAACAAAACATTAGTAATGACCCTCCTACTCAAGGAAATACTCCTGTTCTACCTATTCCTATATCGATGAGATTCAATATTTTACTTGCAGTCCATGTGCTATCATTTATTTGTTATGTTTTCATCATCGTTTATATCTTAACTCATAAAACTCTTCGTTCAGCGCCAAATAATTATAGTCTTCTTTTTCTTTTAATTCTTCAATTCCTTGGTAATGCAATTGATATTCCATTGTTATTATATTTTTATAAGCAAGGTAGAGTACTATTTGAAAATGTTATCTTTTGCTATATCTGGATATTTCTTAATCATAATATTTCGTCAATGTGTATCATGTTAGTGGCATAGGCATCATTTGAACGACATATTCTCATTTTTCATGATCAGTTTTTTCGTACAAAATGGAAAAATATATGTTTGCATTATATACCACCTATTGTTATTATCGTTTATTACATATGTTATTTTCTTTATACAAATATATTATATCCATGCGAACGTTCATTCGATTTTCAAAGTCCTCTTTGCGGTCATCCTTGCTATGTATTTGACAAAACTTTAATGTGGTGGAAAATGTTGGTGCATTTTATACTTTCATCCATATGTATTACTATATTTAGTGTGTTTCTTTTAATTCGTGTATTTGCCTCGAAGCGCCGCCTTCAACAATCGCTTAGTTGGCGAAAGCACAGTAAAATGGCTTTTCAACTCATTTCTATATCATTTCTCTGTCTTGCAACTCTTTTACCGTTTAGTATCGTTAACATGCTTTTTTCGCAGGGTTTTCTGGTTTACTACCAAAAGCAATAGATTATTGCATTTTTATCACTTATTTCAATTCGCTTTGTCTACCTTTCGTATATTTGACATCCATATCAGAAATCTGGACCTTCTTTAAAACAAAAATATATCGTGTAACTAGTCGACAAACGGCTCCTATGATCATAACTCGCCAAAAAACGGTATTGAACTCGAGATTGCATATTTCCTAATTTTGCTTATCTGAAAATAAATCATGAGATATTGGTTCTTTTTCTTGAACACGAATTGAAAAGTGATACATACATGAACTAATGTCCGCGCCAGAATTAAAGAGGGGTTAGTGTAAATTGAATAACTCAACAAGGGCAACAGCTAGGGACCTACGGTTTTCACCATTCGAAAGAGGAAACCGGGGGACGTATTTTTTCACGATATTGTTTCGGACAAAATTGCTTTGGACACTGTCATTTCTGAAAGTCTTTTCTGAGAAGACGTACAAATGGTATGCCAATACAATGAATTTTTATTTTGATATTCTCATTAGATAGAGGGACTTCAGATCTATAGTTCAAGATACAATGCAAATGGTTCTCTTATTTTATTCTAACGTTGAGCAAATGGAATCATGTATTTACATGCGCAAATAATAGAGAATTTTGCTGATTTTTTGCTAAGTTTTCGCACTTTTTATCATAATAGCTTGACATTTCGATGGAAATGAAATGAAAAGTAAGAAAGCGCATTGTATTTAGAACTATAGATCTGAAGTCCCTCTATCTAATGAGAATATCAAAATAAAAATTCATTGTATTGGCATACCATTTGTACATCTTCTCAGAAAAGACTTTCAGAAATGACAGTGTCCAAAGCAATTTTGTCCGAAACAATATCGTGAAAAAAATACGTCCCCCGGTTTCCTCTTTCGAGTGATGAAAACCGCAAGTCCCTAGCTGTTGCCCTTGTTGAGTTATTCAATTTACACTAACCCCTCTTTAATTCTGGCGCGGACATTAGGTCAACTATTTTTGTTTGGAAAGACAGAAAGGAATTAGTTACATTAAAAGAACACGATGAGACAATAGTATTTGGCTTGTGACAGAATGACAATAAAGAAGATTTACGAATGTCCTCGTAAACATAGCTCAGAAGATAAATAAAAATTAATGAACAATCACATTTGAATGCTAATGCCTGTCGCGTATAGGTTCCATTTAACCATGATATCGTCTTGGCTGCTGCAATATAGATTGAAAGCGTACTAACACTGTGCTTGGTTATATTTCAGTACGATATTCATATTGAATGTATCGGTTTTTTTTAATCTTTCGCAGTTGTAAACATTCAAATATTGTCTCAGATTCTTCGCGGTTGCTTTCGAAGACAGATGGCAGCAGAGATTGTGTGGGTGTTTGACGTATGCTGCATGGTACAATTCTAGTTAATCTTTTAGATACCTGAGTTCCTACTATCTTGAAAGCAAACACAAAGAGTTATTTTTTGAGACGGACACTGTCAGACTCAACTATTAGTGGAAAATTTTCATGATAGTTCAGCCACAGTTTAAGCTCATGATTATAATAAGTTTGTTTCTACCACGATTCGACAAATATCTTACCTTTCTGATTGACTTGTCGGATTTAAATGTGGTTTTGAGCGGAGAGAGGATGTGAATGTAATTGTTTGTCTACTCTTCAACCTCATCTATATCTGCATCTTCACAAATCTGAACGAGCAGACTATGAAAAATTGCATTGAAAATGTTACATTCATTATTAATTGATGCTAAGAGATTTTCCTGCAACAGTAGTACATTCAAGAAATTTCACACTATATACTTCAATCTTCTTTATGATTCCAAATTATTACATATAATTCTATTGATTTCTCCAGGATTATTAAAAACTCCTGGAAGTCAGAAAAATTTCGTAGGATACTCAAACATTAACTAGAATTCACCACGATTTCATAAAATTACACAATTCTAGCATTCCACCTTTTTCTCTGATGAAACCTATTCAATATATAACATTGTTGTTATTTTCCAATAATTGTTTAAAACAGAAGTTTTACTTTCTTTTAGAAATATTCAGTTTTTTATTGACTTTTATTTAATCTATTATTTGAAGATGAAACATTAAGTTACTCATGTGTCAACTGAGAAATTAGTCGAGCGTGTCTTCTTTTTTGCCAGTGTACAGAATCAAAATATAACTATGAAATTATTATTTCAATAAGAAACAATTGAAACGCTACTTGAGTGTTAAATATCAAAAATATCAAAGTTCGTAAATCATGTATTGGTATATTCATCATGGATTCAATTCACCATTGGTCACGGAAAGGTTACTTTAATATAGTTTTCAAAATCTCTCACATGGAACATTCTAATATAAACAGTTCAAAATAATAAGAACATGAAATTTAATATGGTATGTTACTGAATGACAATCAATATGATACATTTGATCTGGTGCAAAACAATATTGTCTTCACTCAAAACTTTACATAAGTTATTTATTTATTGTATAAACTCTAAATTTCAAAAAAAGGAATTTTGATTTTGAAATAAAATTAGATTATACATCAATGCATTGATAAATTAATATTCGAATATAACTATTATTATTGGGCTGAATTTTTGAGAAATAGCCATGTTGTCCTTCGAACAAAAAACTTGATTTTCATCTAACATTTGTAGTGTAATTAAGCTAGGTGATTCGAAAAGAAAAAAAAACGCCGTTTCTATTGAAAAATGATGATCACAACGAGTGAATATTTTTTAAACCTGTTAACAATGAGAAAATCAAGTCAATTCCAGTGATCTTAAATAACGTCGATGTATCTCAGTCACCTGTACTAACCATAGAGCTCAAATCAGTTCCAGTTCTAAGATCAATTTTTCTTACAGATAACACTGCAAAATTCTTCTTGGTAAAATATACTTCTGAAACTGTTTTTTTTTTTTCTTGATGAATTTGAATTCTTTCTAATAATAAATTCTAATTTGAGTAGAAAACACTCTCTGAAATCATTTATAGTTGGAACCGAAAGTCATAAGCGCTACTGCCGATTCTTACGAATCTTGGGGCATATTAACGGTACTGCGAATAAACATGCAACATTAGTATTCATTATTTTTTCACATATGTGTATCAAACATTGACATAGTGCGACCTCGCTCAAAAATTTTCTTCAGAATATTATTGGTTAGATATTTGTCCTAATCAAACGTTCGATTCGTTCTTTGTGTCAAATAAAAAAAGCAAACAATCCAATTGTGATGAAAAAATATTATCGAAATATTTTTTTATAGATTTCTCTTTTCAAAGTTTTTGGTTTTACAATGTTTAGTAATATTGTTCCATTAACAACAGTTGGTGCTGCACAAGTATTACCGGGTACTGTTTTACAAACAACTGGTAATGTTTTACCAACAACAACTGTTGGAAATAGTGATTTAGTTATAATTCAAGATGCAACAGCAACAAGTCAAGCTGAATTAATAAATCAATTACAAAATCATATAACTGAAAATCAACAAATCTTAATTATTACAGATGATCAAGGACAAGATCAATGTAAATGAAATAATTCTATTTATTTCAATGAATAATAATTGTTTGTTTACTTTTATAGATGTTATCATTGATAAAGATCAAGATATAAATGCACTTTTACAAGATGGTAAGTGATTCTACATAAATATCAGTTCAAAAATGATGTTTTTTAAATAAGAACGGATAGATGATATTTTATGAATAAAAACTTACACACTACTACTCAACTGATTTGAACTGATTGGTATATTAATATTTACTTTTTATCGTTTTATTTAATATCGATTAAAGGATCTTTTAGTTTACAGATGATAATCATAGAGTCAGAAAGCTTTCAATGTTAATCCTTTATCCTCTGTTGAATCATTTTTGACTCATTCATAGAACCTATCTATGTGAAGTAATAAACCATTGAATCGAAATAGTTACCGAATATTGTGTAGTTTGTCATAAACTACATAAATTTTTTCCATCATACTTTAGCTAAAATTTATCAGTTGGAAAACGATATTTTCTCAAAATAGTGAAAAAATCTGTTTTGAATTTTATTTAGTTACATATATTAGTTATTTTAATATCTGTTAGCTGGATATTTATTATTAGGTGCATTATCTATTTGGAGAGTAATTTTTAAAATCTTTCTGATTACAGATGCATTTTTCAAGACAACTTGAATAATTTTTGATACATTCATAGGGAAGAACATGATATTCGTGTTAAAATCTTCATTAGAACTAATAGCGAGTCAAAAGGTATTTTAACATCGTTTTTAAATAATTTCCTATCGACAAAAAATAGAAACATTCAAATTTTATGATAACCTTTCATCTGAGAAAAATGTTAATAATAGGAATGAATGATTTCGAATCGAAGTCAGAACCAATGATTTTATATTATAAAAAAAAAATCAAGACAAACGATTCAATCAATGAAAGAACTGATTTCACTCCGAAAAGTGCAACTGCCTAACTATGAATCATCTTCCGAATGGATTCAATACCATACTTAACATCTATATAAGGTATTATCGTAGTTACCTAAACAACAAATTTACTCAATTAATGCTTCGAAAATTAAGAATTAATAGAGGCTTCTACTCTTTAGATAAAATCATCCGACATCAGGCCGACGATGTCCTATGGAATCTGGAAATTCTACACAATCACTAATGCATCTAACAGTTGAAATTTGGTGGATGTCTAATGAAAAATTCATTAGTCGGATAAGATAAAAAAAAAAGAAGATAACTCTGTGTTTCGACTACATTTCAGCATAAAGTACTTTCTTAGTGGTAAAATGAAGAGCCCGATGTATTCCCTACAACTAATATTAGTTGTAGCTATGGACAGAAAGACAGCCTCATGTAGAATACTTTTAAAATCTGTCGTCAAATGCGCATAGCATTCTTAATAAGAATCAGTTTCTATGATTATCATACCGATTCTTTCAGAACTTCGAAAATAAATTAATATCTTATAATTTTTAGGTTCTTTATTCTCTCATTATGCCGAACAACAAGTGGCTCAAGTTCCTGCTGGTTTACAACAACAAATATTACAAATTGCTTCAATGCCTACTATTCAAACAACTCATGCTCAACCAGTTGTGTCAACACCTGTACCTATTCAACCAAAACCCACACCAAAACCTATAGCACCTGCTACAATGAATCCATCAATTGTACCACATAAACAATCATTTCAAAGCAAAGTATAAGAGAAAGAAAACTTTTTTTTTTTTCATTCTATTATGTATTGTTATTACATATCTTAGGTTAATACCAATGCCTTTCATGTACAAAATGTAGAAGAATCTGTACAACGTGTTACAGCTCCACCACCAAAACGAAAACCAAGTAAAATAAAAATTTACTTTTTTTCTTTAAATATCAATAAAAATCTACTATTTTTCATTTTTCTTCGGTCGTTCAGTCGAAATTCATTATGATCCAAAAGAAAATTCATTTCAAAATGCTTTTTTAAAATTTCTTGCCGGAGAAAAAATGCCATCATTAGAAGCTTTAGCTAATGAACCGATTATGCGTAAACCTAAAGATAATGTTTACATTGGTGCAGTCAATGCTGGTATTGTTTTAAGTTCTCTTGGTCAACCAACTGGTACAATGGGTTATCAAACTTATATGGTTAATGATGAATCACGTATTGAAGAGATAATGGTTATTGGTCGACCATTATATGATGATAGTAAAGGTGTTAAAATAAATCCATTGTTAAAAAATCTTCCAACAACAGCAGCTAATCAAACAACAGCTTTTCTACCACAAACAATAACATTGACACCCAATTCTCAACAACAAAATTTAAATACATTAAGTGGTTTATTTCGTAATGCACAAACATTACCAAATATTCTTAATAATACTGTAAGAAAAATAAAACATTGTTTTTTTTTTCTATAGAAGAAAAGTTCTTCAAATAATAAATCATTCTTAAGTCGAGACTATGTAGATTCAATAGCAGCTATAAATAACCTGAAAAGAGTTGCTAGTCTTAGATTATAACTGCAGAGATACTGTACTTTTATAGTATTTTTTTTAAATGGAAGCAGGATTTTCCTTGTTTGTTTTTTATACTAAAGTTATGTATTCGTTGCAGACAACCATAACATTACCTCAACATATAATTGATCAATTAAGTGCTGGTACACTTACAGTATCACAAACAACAAATGGAAATGAAGGTATTGAATCAGCTACAGCATCAGCCGCTGCAATACTTAGTCAATTAAATGAAATGGTACAAGGACAACAGCAACAGCAACAACAACAAACAAATCAAAATTCAACCAATTATCTTTCTAATGATTTACTTGCAACAACTGATCCTAATCGAATACAAAGTGAAAAGGTAAAAATTTAATTTAAAATCTTTTTTATTTTTTGAAAATTTTTCGTTTACTTTATTTAGCAAACAGCAGATGCACTTTTAGCAGCAGCAATATCGAAACGAAATTTTGGTACAAATAATACAAGTAAGAATTCAAAACATAATGTTTTAGTTTAAGATACAAAAAAAACAAAAACATTTTTCTTTATTTTTAGATGTTAATACAACGACTGAAGGAGTTTATCAATCAACAACTACAAAGTATATTAAACTATGGAAAATCGTTTTAATAATAGGATTTATATTTTAGTTCATCATCTTATATGGATATTGATCGTCCATCATTAGCAGCAGCTGCTTTATATGATCTTAAAAATGAACAATTACAATTAGCAAATGCTGCACTTCAACAACAAGTAGCTAGTGAAAGAAGTCAACAAGAATCATCTACAAATGGTAAACAACAAGAAGCAACAGTTAATCAATCAGTTACAACAACTGCTGGAACACAACAATATGCTGAAGAAGGTTTGAAATGATAAATTGTAATATTTATCATATTTAATGCATTATTCATTTTTATTTAGTAACAGAAATGGGTCCAGAAATTCCATTTGAACTTGGTCAATTTTTACTTTATAAAGGACATTTTCTTAATTTACTTCATTTTCCTATATGGAAAGTTCATACAAAAACACTTTTGCTTAAATATGATACAGTACTTGCAGATTCAGAAATTGCTTGGGAAGCTACAGATGAAGTAAGAGAAATCTTTAAACTTATTAACAAGATTTATTATGTTTAAAACCTAAAACGTTTCCTTTTTTTTTTGTTATTTTAACAAGAAATTTATTATCACATCGTTTAGATCCAATGAGGACACATGTCCAACGGATCAATCAATTCTGAGTTCAGATCCTGTATATTAGATAGACCTCAGTGAGGTATAAAAAGCCCGAAAGGATGAATGTCTTAGGTCTTCTTTCTAGAGTTATAGACATTTTATTAGAATTTTAGCCTCAGATATGGTATACACCAACAAAGATCATTTTAGAGTGTTACCAGACTAGCTTCTATGAATGTCTTCCAATGAATTCATGCCATTGATTGTACTCTACTCGGATCCTTCACTGTCAGAGTATCGAATTTAAATACAGCAATATTTTATACGACGAATACGAGTTATGTGAAACAACAAAAAGAATTGTTATCAAGGATAAGTGTCTGTAAGTGTGCTACGATACTTCGGCACATTACATATTAGTTTTAAAAGAGCATCCAGGATGAATGTCAGAGTACAGAAAACATCCTCATTCACACATTCGGAACGAGTGGTCAAGCCATATCTATAAGATGAAATGATAAAAGATGTAGAAAAAAGTCCGAGTCTAAAGTTGAACATTCATTAAAAGTTTTTCGTCAGCGTGAGTCACATTAATCTTTACGAATGTTTGATATAAATTATGGTATTCGTGTCCCAGTATAACTGTAATTGGAGCATTAAATAGCGTTGGTAGACGTCTTATTTGATTGGGAAAAGTCTGTGCTATATTTTTAATAAGTTTATCGAACATTATCTAGTTTTATTTTTATGCGAATTTTGCAGTTTTTCAATACAAATACTGATGATTTATGTCTACTATAGGGAATGTTTTATACGAATGTATATGAAGATTATGTTCCACTTAAATGTGAATTAAAAGGTTTACATAATAATCAAGAAGTAGTTCGTATTGTTAATGAATCCCATCCAATTAAACTTAAGTAAGATATCATTAATTTTATTATACTGAACAAGAGAAAAACAGAGAAAAATTTTCTTTAGAATTCATGGTCATATGAGTTCAGTACGTATTCAACATGATGTCTATGCTCAAGTACTTGTCAATCATGTTTATGATGCTGATGTTTTACCACGAATTAAAGCAAATACCGGTAAGATTCATTGTTAACTTTCTTTTAATCTATACAAGAAAATGAAATGTTTACTTTAGATGAATATGCAACATATATTCGATTGATCGATGAAATGCTTGAACAACGTTATAATTATGTTATTCAATCAAGACGTACGATTGAAACATTTCCGGTACATATAAATCCTAAAATTTTCATTTAATATAAATTAAAAAAATAACAAATATTTTTATTTCAATAGTATGCAGTTGCTAAATATCCTTTGCTTGATATTATCGCTCATCCACAACGAAATTTACATTGTCAAGTAAATTAAAAACAAAACTAAATTTATGAAAAAACACAAACAAAAAGAATTTCGTAATCTAGGTTACTGAAGATAAATCCCAACCAGTTTCACATACATTACGATTTCATGGAAATCAATATGATGGCGATACATTAAAAGCAAGTGAAACTCCATTACAAATATTGGTAAATATATCACTTCCTTATATCGTTCTCAGAGGAATAAAAAGTCATATACAAGGATCTTGACGAATAGAACCCATCGAATTAGTCCTATATCCAGTAGAGTTCGAATCTGAAACTTTTCAGTTAATGGAATACGAAAATTTTGAATTCGATAGACTCTAAAATCCAAATTATTCTTTATTGCATGACTGCCGGATTAAGTAAAAGACGAGTGAGGAAATATGTCCCAAGATATATAGAATAAACGTCTCCATCTGATTAGCAATCGCAGCTATATCGTGCTTCACATATTAATCTTCACTGCAATTGTGCCAACAACTTTTTTTTAATTTTAGGAAATATTTGTATGTGAAAATATAGCTGTTTTAGCTCAAACAGCTCATCAACTTAAACATCATGTTTATCATATGTTTTGTCATGCACAACAAAAAGTAAATGAATACATATTCTGTTTTTTGTTATTATTATTGTATGATTTTTATAAGGTTGCTGAATTACAAGCTTTAAATCCAACAGCTGATGCAACTGAATTAATTAGTGCAATATGTGGAGATACTGCATGGTTACAAGAAGTAGTTTATTATATTTATTTTATTTATTATTTTATTGATATATGTCTTTAATTTAGTTATTCGATCGATTTGATTCAATTATGCAACAAGCAGATACATACATTTTTTCAAATGTGGAAATAGCTTGGTGAAAAAAAAATTAATAAACAAGAATATAGAGGATCTCTGAGCTATATTCATGACTAGTCATAATTTCCTCATACACATATATATATATATTCTTTTTTCTTTTGTGTATTTGATTTGTGTGTACATCATGTGTTGTAACTATGTATTTCATGTTTTCAAAGTTGCGCTCTACGTGTATTTGCTTGTTTGTTTAGAGCGTTTGTTATTGTATAAACTTACAAAAAACAATGGTTTTTTTTTTGTTATTAGATACTCTGATGAACCTTGAGAAGAGTCAGAGCAACATCAATGTTCTGTACTTTGTTCCTTATAATGGATGCGGCAGAATAAATGAGCCTCCCATTATCTTCACAATATTTTTTTTTATTTGTCATCACATCCGATTCTGATCTTTTCTCTTTTTTCTTTCTAAACGAGTAACTAATCAATGTTCTACAAAACTCTCTTCATGATTTTGGGAAATATGATACAATCAATAAATACAACCTATGTGGAAATTTTTTTTGCTGCAGATTTTAACTGCTAAATTAATGTTAGTTTTGATTTGACTTTGCCACAAGATTCAAATCGGACAAACAAGAACATCGATAAATCGGTGGTCAGAGTCGTAACTCAGGACTACAGGCAAAAAGGAGGGGGAACCAGAGTTGCTAAATCTCTGAAAAAGAAGTGTAGCGTGGACGAGTTTCAGAAGTAGGCGGGTGTCATGGTTCTGCTAGCGTTATTGCGAATAATTATGCGACATCGGCTTTCCTAGTTGATTGTAGGAGCAATTACATCTTGAGTAGAATAGTCTAAAGAATTATAACCGAAAGTTTCGTTTTCTTCATCCAAGGTTGACAACAGTGTCACTCTTCTTTGAATATGGATTCAGCCATGCCATGATTTTCTGAAGAAACCATCATTTCTGTCGGATGTTGATGTTTTGATTAGCTACAGTACAATCAGTTGTCAATACTTGATCATTATGCGTATTAGGGACACTATCAATGAAAAAGAATTTTTTTCTCAAAAAATGATTCATTGTTTTTTTGTTTCGAAATTCTATTCGAGCTGAATTTGCCAACGTGTTTTATTTGACCGTGTGGTCGTCGGAATGTGATCGATTGATCATTGCCTGATAAAATTTCAATTCTAGATCAATGTTTAATATCCATCGAACATTTGCTTCAAAAGTGTCAAGCGCTGCATCAGTAGTTTTCCAACTAATATACTTCTCCTTCGATGTAAGTCGATGAAATAATCCATGCCGTAGTGATTGAAAGTTTTCAATGTTTTCTTTTCGAACAATTTCCTTAGTTTCTTGAAATTTTGAAATGAAAAAAAAAGAGAGCAGATCACAGTAGCAAATGTGATGATATAAAACAAGAAAAGAATGTCTATAAAAAGACTGATTCTGAATGTTGAAAATTGTTGATGTGTCGATATTTCAGTGCTTGGAAATTACAACGTTTCGAACGTCTTTATTTTCCATTATCTAAAACATCAAAATGGATTTATAAATATAGTACAACATAGACAGATTTGCAGAAAAGTAAACGATGAATTTTCATTACAAAAAAAAGAACCGTTATCTACATTGAACGTTGAAAAATTCCTTGTGAACATATTGAGAGACTTATTTATTCCACCGCGTCCATTAGTTCTGATAATCACTATCGAATACTAATGTTGAACCTCTTTGTCATTTAAATGGAAAGATTTCACTGAAATTTATATATAATTAACTGACTGTCTTTTGAAGTTCATGTTATTATATACTCATGTTTATCATAGTGAATCGAAATAACGCATCAACGAACTTTTCATGACTATATAATCAGTTTCGAAAGAATATTGAGATTTAAAGAGGCAGATTTATCTCTTTTAATAGAAAGATATTATTGTCTCATAGAGTCCTTTATGATTTTCAATCTCGTTTTCATTCCATTGAATTTGATGTTAAAACGAATACTAAAAAATTTTAGTAAAATTTTACAAAAATAATTTCTGACGATTGTAACTCTTTGTTATGTTATAATTAGCCAAATATTTAATTGACGTCTTATTAATTCTTTAAAACAATGGAAATGTTGAATAGTATATACATCTTTTAACTAGGCATGTACAAAACTCAAACTGTTTGGTAGTTTGGATCTTTTACTATTTGGATTGTTTTATCTTTGACCTATCGTCTCTTTCCAATGCTTGTTTGTAATTTACAGGCATGTGAAAAAGAGAGAGCTGCGAGCCATCATCCTTTTTTGAAATTAACAAACGTATGATTTAGGCATGTATGGAGACCGAGACTCTTGTATCTGGCAGCGTGTTACTATATCTGACTCTGTCATTTTCAATAAAGCTTTACCAGATAGAAATCCAGAATAGACTATCTGAATTCGAACTCGTCCTGGCAATTCTGGGCGGCCAATTTTCCATATACAATCATTACAAGCACATGGCAAAAAAAGTTTCTTAATCGTTTGCAATCAAAAAGAAGGATCCTATGGTGTGATGGTCAGATTTATACGTTCTGTGTTGACTCATTGGTAGAATTCGACATCGGCAGCGAACTGATCCATCAATCAGTTTGTTATAGTTAAGCTAAAACTCGAAAACTTCCAAGCATCTACATCTTTGAGTAATTGTTAATTTATTTGAGCTATATAATCTTTCCATAGAAGCACTAGTCGTTGGTGTGACATGTACTCTTCTGATTACTATTGATAATAATGTGAAATTGCAATAAGTTTCACTAGTAGATCAGAACGTCTTTGAATCTCGACGCATTAAGTGACTTAAATGTCCTGCAGAGCACATGTCCTGTAACACTTCTCTCTGTTTCTGACTGCAATACATCTGCAAAATTTAACATAGCTAAAATCTTATTGATGCATTAGCAATCTTATATCCCAAAAAAAAATATCCTTCAGTTGTCAACTTAATTTCCGTCTTATTTTCAAGGGAAAGGTAAGTCATCCAAAATGAATATTTGTTTACCTATGCGTTTGGACAATTTGCAAGCGTAGATATATTGACAGTTCATCTGATAGTACTTTGATAAGAAAAAAATAATCATATTCATTCATCATCGTCAAAAAAAAAGTGCGTATTTCATTTATCATGATTATCATTCATCCGATACGATGAATTGCAAAAAGTTATTTTTTTTCTATCTATTTTAATCAATACAAGAAGAGTCTGTTTTTTTTGTTCGCAGTTAAAAACTAAATGGATTCGACATATGTGCTAATGTTGAATCATGTAAACAGCCATTGATAAATTCTGTTCTTGTTAAAACTTTATCGTTATTTGTGTCAAATGTAAGCATGAGTGTTTCTGTATATGCTTTTGCGTCATCTTCAGATAAATCAAGGATTCGACATAATAAACTAAGAATTTTTCTTGCTTCTTTTTTTTCAATTAATTGATTATCATCTATGTCATAAACATCAAATGAATATTCAAATTTTTGTTGGTTCGTACCAGAAGTTGTTGCTATGTAAGCAATAAGAAATTCTCGAAAATCGATAGTACCTTGAAGAAAAAATTCAAAAATAAAACAAAAAATATATAAAATATGAAAAACTTACCTGAATTATCAGCATCAAATGCGTGAAAAATATGATCAGTAATTTTATCTAAATTTGGATTCTTTTTTAATTTTGTATAATATATTTGAAATTGTCGTTTATTCATGCGACCAGTATTATTGCTTTCGAGACAAAATTCATTATACCATTGACGAATTTCATCTTCAGTTTTACCGCTTGTTTTTACTAACAACGCAATATCTTTTTCAGTTAATGTACATGAATTTTGTTGGTTACCCATTGACCTCTATGATTCTTTATGCAACGGTTATACACTATCTATGCGAGTATTATTTTTTTCCTCTATCTATTTGCTTTTTTCTTCGTATCACAGCCTTGCTGCAATTGGAGTGCATAACAACAAAAAAGGAAAAAACAACCGAGTGACGAAAGGATTTTGATTCGTATTGTCCCGTCATTCAACACGATGCATCATATATTTACCATAAATACTTGTTATATGTTTTTTTTTTACTTTTTTTTTCATCTATTATATCAAACAGAATTTAAAGTGCCTCAAACAATTAGTGACTGTGTATTCGTTATTTTCGTACTAGATAGAGTTAACAAAGAAAATGTGCAAATTCATGTTTGTCGTCAATGTAATACAAAGGACGATTGAAATTTCGCTTTTTCTTTTCTTATCTAACTGGTATGCATGTGTATTGATCAATTACGTAGCGTACTTGAAAAGGATTTCATTTTTGCGGCCTTATGTGCGTCACATAATGTTGAATAGTATTGTTTCTTTTCCATTATTTGCTTCGATTATGTCTTCGAAAAAAAAAGGTTTACTTTTTCTTTTACTTTTTTCGTTTTTTTTTTCTTACACCAAAATGAATACGCACGGAAAGCAAGGAAACAAAAAAAACGCACTCAATAATCATACTTCCCGCTCGCATTTGTATATGTAAGGGCGTGGCAAAGAAATCAATATGCAATGAAAGAAAGAAAAAAAAGAAGAAAATGGGCAAATATATGAATGATTGACGATAATGATTGGTAAAGGAAAAGGAATTTATAAATTTGAATTTACGTTTATGGATGAAAATTATCGAAAAATCAGCTGAAAAATAGTTTTATGATAACGGTCAAGAAATATGATGTTTGGAATATGTGTGAAATTTTACATGAAATGTCTTGATTAAATCAACTGCGGATATAAACGTTTTTGTTTTTTTGTTATTATTATTGGTTTTTTTTTTGTTTTACCATATAGTAACCATTACACAAATCTTCAAACAAAGAATCAAAAAAGAAAAGGAGAGAGAGAAAAAATGTCATTCAGAAATATATAGAATGTTGTGCTGTTGTTTTCTTTTGTAAAGTTCCGGGTCAACTTGTGTTTATTCGTTTCGTTAGGCTTCATTTTTTGATAAAAAAATACGAGCGAAAGCAGAAATATCTGTCATTATATCGAATTGACAGGCAAATAAACGTTATTACGTAGTATTACCTTCCTAAAACAAAAGGTTACTAGAAGACTACTATAGAAAAAATAAATACATATTATTTGGTTATATTCAAACATTACTAACCCGATTAAATCAATACAAAAACGAATAGAGCTATCGTATGCAGAGAAAAAAAATATTTTTTTGTCATATTTTTCACTAGTTCCGACCATAGATGCATTCACATGCATGATATTTCATTCGATTTCACCTTCAGCCCGATTAGCATATCTATACATACATTCAATAGAGTAACTATATAAATAAAGAACTAAGTTTCTTTAATCATACACCATTATTTAAACTGTTAGCGGTGTATTCAAATATATTTCCTTGCTTGTCTTTTTTTCTCGTCTTTCGTCTTATCATCTTCATCATAAAAACGACCAATTTATTTATCTCTTAAGATGATAAACAGAATATTTGCTTGCCAACAATGAATCGACTTTCACTTTACCGCTATCGTCTTATCTTCCATGAACAGGTTAGCAAACTTTTTTCTTTTTTATTATGCTTGTCTTCCGTCAAGAGTATATCTTCTTCTAATGAATAATTGTATTTTTTTAAAGTCAAATCTCATTTCCATTCATTAGACGAAAGCATTCAAATTGAAACGAAATATGAATCAAATGAAGCAAAGCAGATATTGATTGAATTCATAGCGTGTAAAATGGAAATTTCACTTGACTAGAGTACAAGAGTCACGTATTGAATAGTCTCGATAAAGAGAGCGTCGTCCATTGCTCCATCATATACATGCAAACATTTCTTTTCTTTCAATATACAATTGATGTCAGTGAAGTGAAGTTCAAGTTATATATATATATAATGAAGAAATCATATATTTTTTTTGTACATGAATCCATGCAGATCAATGATCATGAGATAATAATGACTAAAAAGAAAAAACAGATTGTTGTGACCTAGTTTTTCTTTTTCGGTTGTGCATCGTAAACAAAAAAGAAAATTGTTAATGTGATCATAGTCTTTGCATTAGCACTTCTTTGTAGAAATAAAGCTTAGCGTAAATATGCGTAATCGATCAAGTGATGTTTGTCGTACGTCTTATCAATGTCATCATTGTTCACAAACAACACCTGTCGATTGTCTACACATACATATATATATATTTATATGCTCATCGTTTAATTGGATCTGATGATTGAAAGATGACTGTAAAATATCGTGTGACACATGACAATGGCAGTGCCATGCATGGGACATGACAATAAAACGATAGGGGAGAAATTTAAAAGACAAGACGAGTTCTTTTTTCCTTTTATGTTCTGTTCCGGTCACCTCTGTTCATACACTTTAGATGAAGAACATTGCATCTATATATATACAGTGTTCGTTCTTATTTTGAGGTCACCGAGATAAAGACCGAAATATTTATGTGCTAAATGCGTTAGTACAGATATCGTTCAACACAATGAATGTGAAAGGAAAGAAAAACGAAAAATTTGTTTTACTATAGATGTTATTTCGGACCTTCCTCTTCTTTCTTTTTCTTTCTGTTGTCGTCTCGACAGGTAGACAGGATGGATGATGATGATTATTATGGAGGGAAAAAAGAACAGAACAAGGCCAGTGGGATATATGTATGTATATTCAAAAAGCGAGTTGAAATAATACCTTTTCTTTTCTCATTGTCGACTGACCGAAAGCGAGACAGCACAAAAACAGAACGGGATATGTCTTCTGTCGTGAGAGAGAATAGTGCTCTTGAACTTCCGAGACAGACGATAAAATCAAAAACAACGGATCCTTCTTGTTGGCCTACAATAAATTTTCAAAGCAAGGAGGTCACTCATGAGTGTTCCCTTTCTCTCTGTTTCTTTTTTTTCTTAAACTATCAGAAAGAACACTGTGAGTATAATCAAAATTAAATATTAAATACTCTTATATTAGTCTATCTATTGACACTTCCTTGTACTAATTTTCATTCTGATCAAGTAAAAGATGTTCCATAAATAAATCTTCCTTACGAATCTAACTATTTATCTTCTCTAATAATCAATCAATTGTCGATTTAACATAAAGACCTATCTCGTTTACCGATTTTCTGTAAATACTATCCATTGATGATTGTTGGTTAATGATGTTGCACATATATCATATGATTTATTCACTTGTATATCCTATCAGATATAATATAGTGCTTAATTTTTTGTTCTGATTGTTCTTTTTTCTCTGATAGGTAAACGTACGGAAGTATTTACAAAAAAAATATTGTGTAGGAGGTGAGGTTGATGATGCTTTTCATTCTGCGTCAACATGGACATTAAGTCAGAGGGAGGAGAGAGAAAGAATATGCTTATATGTATATAAATGACTATATACTTGTACGTACTTCTAGTAAACATGATTCGCCTCTCCTTGTTCGGTTTTTATTTTCCATGATTTGTAATGCATCATCGCATTTTCTTCTTTTCTGTTTCATTTTTCTACAATGAGAAAAAATCATCATGTATAAAATTTTTCTTTTCTATTTTAGTATGGTAGCTACTAATACTGATAATAAAATACCTAGTACTTCTCTACCAACAAATAATTATTTTATACCACCATTCAAAATGAATTTATCGGGAAATTTACGTAAGAAGTTTCGATTAAGAAAAAGAATATTTCTACATATATATATATCTATCATTTTGATGTAGTTTATCCAATTATTTTATGGACAAAAGATGATGTACAGAAATGGATTGCATATTGTATCGATGAATATTCATTACGAGACGTTAATTTGAATGATTTTGAAATGAATGGTTAGTTGAATAAAATTTTTTTTTTTTTAATTTCTAATTTATTTTTTTGTCATGATTCATAGGTAAAGCATTATTATTATTGAATGAAGATGGATTTAAACAACGTTCTTTACGTTCTGGTGATATTTTACATAAAGCTCTTCAACAACATAATGCATTAGTTAAATCATTGACTTGTCAAAGTAAGTTTTTCTAATTAGAAATTAATTAAAAAAAAATCAATTTTCTAGTTTTTCCATATCAATTGTGGAGTAATTTTGGCCTTTTTCCACCATCATCTATCCGTCACTTTAATATTCCATTACCACCACATCCACCCCCACCACCACCACCACTACGACCATCACCTATGCCTTATATGCAACCTACAGTTAATTATATGTATCATCCTCCTGAAAAACATCAACAAACAGATTTTATGAATTTACACCAATCAATACGAACACAACAGATATTAAATTCATCTTCGTCATCAAGTTTGTTAATTTTTTTGTCTAATTGTGATTTTTTTTTAAATGTAAAAAAATTTCTTTTAAGGTACAAAACCATTCGAACAAAATAATTTTCATCATTCAATGTCATCTATTAAACAAGAATGTACAGATCGTAAAGATAATGATAAAGTTCCTTGTCAATCAATTACATCACATTCGACATCAATATCTCAACAATTAAACGAACCTAAACCACTAAAAATTCGTTCAGGATTATTTTCAAAGACAAAACAGCAAACGAACGATGTTACAAATGTGAATGACAATGATATATCAAGAAAAATACGTTATTATCATGATCGAGTGGATTTTCATGGTAATATTATAATGAAACCACAAGCAGCTAAAAGTATCAAGTTGATTTATTAATATTTTGTTATTGATAATGAATTTTATTTAGATTGTCGTATTCTATGGGAATTTTTATATATTTTACTTGAAGATCCATATTATGAATCAATTATTCATTGGGAAAATCGTGAAAAAATGATTTTTCGAATAGTTCAAGCTGACAAACTTGCTGCTCTTTGGGGTATGATTTATTCGCATATTAGTAATTTATGCTAATACTCAAAAATACTCACTTTTCCAAGGTTGATTGAAATTATTCTTACGGACATGCATTTCGTAGGAATCATTGAAAAAGTGATTCTTCAATAATGGATATCAAATTTAGATCTATCACACTAATACTGAACTCTTCCTCACTAACCGTCACAGATGCTCATAACCTACTTTCTGATCTAAATAAATGCTGACTCTAAATCGTTTTCTTTCAAAAAAAAAAATTTTGTCTGACAATATTTGAGTATAGCTTGTAAATTTTTTCAAAGAAATACTCATATGTTTTAAGAAAAAATTGTGTAAAGAAAGCTAATTCAGAGGTAATATTTTCTCAGATCAGAAGGTAGGTTGGAAGTGTTCGTGGATGTTACTGTGTTTGACACGGATTTTGAAGGGCATTTTTGAAGATCCAATTTTTTTTTTATGAATCATACTATGTGGGTGTTAGTGAGATTAATTCTGATAAGCATTAAAAAATAGAACGTTTGAAGTGTTAGCATAAATTATACTAATATGCAATTTATTCGAGCACTAAAATTTACGATGATTATATTTCATTATCAATAGGCCTTCAAAAAAATCGTTTATCAATGACCTATGAAAAATTATCACGTGGTATGCGTTATTATTATTCAAATAATATTATTGCAAAAGAACAATCAAAACGTCTATTATATCGTTTTATGCGTTCACCCGATGAAATTCGAAAAACTATGAAACGTAATGTTGATACAACAAGTACATTTTATTCAACAATCAATAAACAATCTTCATTTTCATCATCATCATCAACATCTAATCTTCCTAGACAAGAATCATCAACTGAAATATCTAATAGATATCTTCAACTTTTTTCAGTTCATTCACCATCTTCTACACCAATGATATCAAATTTAAGTCCAATTGATAATCGATTATTTACGACACCTAATGATTCTATATCGAAAAGTGATCGTTCAAGTTCATCATC
This sequence comes from Rotaria sp. Silwood1, assembly GCA_905250075.1. NCBI lineage: Eukaryota > Metazoa > Rotifera > Eurotatoria > Philodinida > Philodinidae > Rotaria > Rotaria sp. Silwood1. The sequence continues at coordinate 763,894 of CAJNOP010000017.1, read as the reverse complement.
ACCAGTATCATTTGATAGTAATCATGATAATGAAAGACAATATTGTAATCTATCACAATCATCTTCAGCAATAGCATCAACAAAACGTAAAACAAATCTTCCAACATCACTAAATACTTGTCTGTCTCATAATTATTCTCGTGATCAACCACTTGATTTAGTTGTTCCTAAAGACGAAGAAAATCACATTAATTATAAAAAACAAAAGCTTATTTATAATTCAGCGAACATTTAATTAAACAGTGAAAACTTCTACCATACTTTTCCAGGTGAATGATGTACAGCCAGTTTCGTCCGGATAATGATAGAAAAGTGGAAGCAGAAATATGATGTCAGAATCTAGTGGTCGGATTTTATGCTCTTAGTAGAAAAAGATCATATACTAGGCAGGGTTAGCCGTAAAAAGTGATTATCATAATACTACTTCCAAGTTTCTACCACTGTCCTGTTAGAAAATCACGGAGCTGAAGGCCAGAATCATTGACAAGCGTTCGTTTCGTTTTTTGTTTTTTTTTTTTTATAAAATATATTATTCGACTAATAGCTGTAGATATCAGTGTATGAGTGGGGGCATGCAATATTATTTATTCTTTTTTTTCCACCATATTAAATGCGCTATGTGATATAAAAAAACATTTTTATTATCTTAACACAAATGAAATTACAACTTTGTTTTTTGTATATGTGTGTCGCATTAACGAACGACAACGAACAGCTAAAACAAACAATTGTATATTGTAGTTTTTATTCGCGTGTTTGTTATCTTTTTTTCATATTACTGTATTCTTTTTCTATGTATATTACAAAATATAATGAAAATTTCCCGAGTTTCTTTTTCTATTTAGTTAATAATAAACGAAAGAAAATATCTAAATTAGTGAAGAATTAATCGTGTTCTAATTTTGTAGGTGATTTGTTTTTGGTGTAAAATGATTAATATCTTTCATAATGTATTACTGTTGACGATGCGTAACATTACTAATATTTCTTTGTTTATATTATAAGTCATGTATGGATACTGCAACGAAATACTATGATGTTCGTGTCTTCAACGATGAATCAGGTTTTTTTTTTCAAATACAAATAGATTCTAATTATTCAAAATAATGATGAAATCAGAATTGAAACCTAGCCGTAATATGAAAAAAATAATTTTTCATCAAATGATAGTTTTGTGAGTATTAATAAAACAAATGATATTCATGGTGATAAGAGAATCCATCGTTTGACATGTTAGCCTCAAAAAAACCCTAAAGAAATATAGAAAGTGCGTTGGTAAGAGTATCCAAAAGCTCGTCGTTTGCAGCTGTGACGAATCGTCCGATCATTGATGTTGATTATACAATCGATTCAAGATATTTGTCTATGAGTGAGAGATTGTAATTTTCTGATAGTCAATGGCAATTAATTTATTAAAATTTCGTAAAGAAAATATACATACACATCCGATATACAACATCTATTCAGTTCGTGATGACACTCATCAAACATAATTAGCATCAATTAAACGTATTGGTGTACCTTGACGATATAAATTAGTAATTACTGCTGTTAATGATGAATAATAAATGAAAAAAAAAGAGGTAGTGCCTTCTCTCATGATTTTATATTGACAAAAGGTAGAGATGTGGTAGTTGTTTACAACAACTACATTGCATGATCAAAAAAGTGTTTTTTTATAGATTCGTTCAAAGAACGAGAAGAAGATCATGCTTTCATGATAGCTATAGTAATTGTTTAATAACATGCTCACTATTTACTGTTTTGAAAAGCATACAATGGACACGGCAAACGGTTGAAAATTTGGACTTTATACTTTTTGTTCGTTCTGTTCTTATTTTGAGTCCCTCAACAGCCATCAGATTTTAGCCATTCATGTTCGATTCCTTAGAATTTATCGTAGTTGTGTGTACTCAACGAGAGGAAATCTATCGAAAAAATACTACTTATTTGCCAAGCACACTTCAACCACTCGAAGTTTCAACTACTTGAGGAAAAGAAACATATCAGGAGAAAACATACAAGTGCTGGAGTAGAAGCAAGTCTAGCACAATAATAACTTTCGACAGCTGAATGTAATTTTTGCTTACGTGAAACTTCTCTAAAAAAAAGAGATTTTGAAATGTTTTTTACTTCTATTCCACGATCTTAGTAGCATTATTAATGTTTGGCATATATTTCATCTTACTTTCATAATTTTCAAAGCAATACTTAACATGAATTGATGAAAACTAAGATCAAAATCGGCCAGCATTCTTGATGAGGATACATCAGTAGCAAATATTTTTTCTGAAATCTTTGATAAAATTCTTAAATATTAATTTCAGACTTAATCACACTGTTAAATTTTTTTCTTAAACAAAAAAAGGTAATTTTTAAAAATTAGTAGCAAATATTGATACAACAAACACTATCATCAAAGTATGATCTATTGTTGAATTGAAAAGATGACTTTCATAGAAGAATATATATAGCTCATATTTAATTTAGAGATGCTTGACGAAACTTAACAAAATATCTTGTTTGTTTTGATCAAATATCAGTCTCTTCAGAAAAAAATTGTTGCATTGGTGCGTCTAATAAACCAAATGCCGAGTCGTTGACCCATCAAAAAGTGGCAATTCGAGAGTTAGATATAAAATTTCGATGTCTGTCAAAAGCTGAAATCTCGACGTCTCGAAATGTCTATCGAATGGCTTTTTCAGTACAACATGATTTTTCTGCCTAAGTCAAACAATCCAATTATGAGACCTCGTATAATCTTCATGTCAGATCTAATAAGATTCATTTATGATTTTTTTAGGGTTTCTTACAACATTGAAGACATAATTTCGTTCTATTTTTTTGACTTTTATCGACTGAGAGAGTCTTTTATTTTTAACCACATAGGCATATTCATTAATAAAATTACAAACATTAATAAAGAAAAAGACAAACACACGTTTATAAAACATAAAATAAAAAAAATAAAAAGAGTCATTTCGATTGAATTAATCGTTAAACTGAAATAAAAACACATACTTACATTGAATACATCACTAATAGAATCTATAATAATAAAAAAAAGTAAATAGTTTAAATGAAAAAAAAAAAACATACTTCTATTTAATCTAATCAATGAAATTATGTATGAAATAATATTTTCTAACAGACAAGCCTCACCCCATAGACGATGTATTTTCAATTCTAAAGGACATGATATTTAAATTAGAACGTATTTAATCGCGTTAACATATACTGGGTGTGTCAAAATGTGTGCAACTTTTTTCATTTCGCATATATCGCAGCTTAGATAAATGATAAAACCTTGATTCTTTTTTCAAAGATACATTGTCGAAAGCTCTACACAAGCTTTATAAATAAATCTCTGATGACATACTCTGATGATCTTTCTATATGGTTGAAAGTGAAGAACTATGTCATGTCGCTATTTCCGTCAGATCGAGTATTAAAGAAATGTTTGAAACAGTTTTTAAAAGTTATTTCTATTTCAAATTAAAGTTTTATAACATGATGACATATTCTTCAATAAGTACTATGGAATTGTATAATCATCATAAATGTTCATCCATAGCCGTCTCATTATTAAGTTGTTCATCGGAATATACTCTACCAAGAAATCCATCGATAATAACTTATTGTACATGAATCCGAGTTGAATTTTTTCCGAAGATTTTACGGTTTTCATTTGTAAATCATCTCTCGCATAGACTTTATTCATGCAGTTTTTGTCGAGCTTTCAATGATGTATTTTCGAAAAAAAAGCAAGGCTTTATGATTTATATGTGTTGAGATATAAACAAAACAAATAAGTCATCCGTGCAATTTTATTAGACACAATATGATGGTAAGTAGCACTATTATGTAAGTTTGTTATTTTTATATCAGGGAAAATCATTAGAATGAGTCAATAAGAGTTTGTTATTACAATTTTTGAAGGGCTTCTTGTAGTACATCTTTTAAAAGGTCAAAATTTTGTCACTTACTTAAACCGAGATATATGTGAAGTAAAAAAAAATGCTGCAAACATTTTGACACACCCGCTATATATAATTACACGGAACTATCATCATAAGAGCTATTTGTATAAGTGAAACCTTAAAGTATTACTTTATAAGACTTCGATTGTCAAATTTTGCATGGATCTCATAGTTCCTTAAGATCATACACTATGAAATTCTGTCGATAGATTTCTTAAAGCAGACTATTCATCTCTTATTCAATAAAATGTCAGTCTACTACAGGGGTGGAACCGGTTGAGAAATATTAAAACGGTCCGGTCCGGCCGGTTGAAAAATCCTACCGGTCCGGTCCGGTCCGGCCGGTTGGAATCACATGTCCAATCGGTGAAAACCGGTTAAAAACCGGTGGAAAAATGTCGAATTTTTTTTTTGAAAACCGATTTTTAGAAAAAATCGCTCCAAATATGAAATACTTTAAGGCACATGTAAAAGACGCTCATCATAATGAATCTTTTTAAAGAGAACCTCAGGAAAAGCGATTAATATAACATATGTTTTGAGCACTTTTTTACCTATTCTGACAGAAAAAACGTGATACCTTAGTTTTTATGGTCAAAGACAGGATTAACAAAGAAGATTTTTGAAAAATTTCAACCGGTGAAATTCCGGTTTTACCGGCCCGGTTGATTTCTTCAACCGGTACCGGTTTGCCGGACCGGTTCCAACCTTGGTCTACTATGCACAATATGAATGGATTTAAATTTGAGAGCAAAAACTGTTTCATTAATAAACACTTAATAGGTTTTTTTCTAATTGGTACAAAAATAAGCTATGAATTTTTTTCTTTTGCTTAAGTAGCAACAAGTAAATGAAAATGTTTTGATGAATAAAATAGAAAAAGAGAACTATTTATATATATGTCAGCGTCCATACTCGGATTCCGTCCAATCTCAGATTCGCCTGAAAATTGAGCGTCCAATCTCAGATTGGCCTAGGCGAATCTCAAATTGACCTAGGCGAATCTCAGATTGGCCTGATGAATTTACGTCCAATCCGAGATTGGACTAAATCCGACATTGGACGCCAACATATATATCACATTTATGTTATCAAATGTATGTACGCATAGATATCATGTTTCAAACTTAAAGCAACTGTTCTATTTTTTTTTCTTCGTATTCGTAATGTAGAACATGTTCATTTTTTGAAATGAACTGCGATAAGAATGGTAATATTAATGGACTGCTCTGCTCCATTGCATATCCTGCTATCGATGGTCATGTTCATGAACGAGAAACAAGTATAACTTGGCTCTAACAACAAAAAGCACTAGACCATTTAGTAACAAATTCTCCATGTCGAACATCATTAAAGCAATGATCATTTCAAAGAACATGATATTCAACATGGGAACTCAATTATATCATATATTACAAGCCTTAAAACTATTAAATTTACAACATAGTGTGATCTGTTATAAAGTCGACGTCATTTAGTAGTTTGATCCAATGGATGACTTAGGATAGAACATCCAATAAGTCGTAGTTCCTAGTACGAAGAAAGATTATCGACAATAGTTTTCTTAATGATCATAGCCATGGAAAATGTTCTATATATATTATTTTTTCTAGTTACAATTAGACATGGTTCAAATAAAAGGATAAAAACTTTTTTAGGTGCGTATACACAATACCGCATAATTACTTCATGATAAAAAGTCAATCAAAGTTTTATTTGCTCATACTGCGTTATTTGATCTATACATAGTTTTATTATTGTAGAAAATATATCGAATTTATATAATTATATATTTTTCGAGTCATAGCATCACTTCGTCAAATCAATGCTATTCGATTTAATTATGCATATTACTCTTACTCGTATCAATCTATATCATTTATGAATTTTAAAATATAATGTGTTTCACTGTTTTGTTTTTAACTCAATTTTTATAGAAACAGCATAGAGACTTGCGATTTTCGTCATTCAGGAAAGAAACTTCAGAGTCATCAGAGCACGTCTAACCGAAGGTCTCTATAATATTCCTACAAAAATTTATTCAAAAAATAGTGAAACACATTATATATTTTAATGTATAGTAATTTAAGAGGTAAATTAAAAGGTAATAGTGGTTTAAAAAACGACGTTCTTGAAACGTTTCATTTCTATTCAAAATATAATCATAATCTACTAAATTTTTCATGTGAAAATTCAAGTTGATGTTCTGGTGTACAGGCATATTGTCCGGAACCTTTTCTTTTCTTGTACCGCATATTGAATCTGATGTCTTAAATAAAACAAATGAACAATTGATGGTTATTAACTTTAGAATCAAAAATCGAAATAAACTTATTCATAAATTGATCACAACTATCATTGCAAATAGAGTAATATATTAATTATACACTCATATATCACTATAACTTACACAGTTACAGTAAAGTATTTTCAATGATTCATATAAATATTTGATATATATAAGACGATTGTGTTCTTATCAATCATCAATATTTGTTGATATGGTTCATGGACTGATGAAAATTTGTTAAATAAAGTTCAAACAATAATGAATTTTCTTTTGGTGCATAACATTTTCTTATGATAAGAGCTACCCTTTTTGAAAAAAAAAGATCAATTCAAACGAAAAATCTGATATTTAACGACACTTAATAGTCTATGAGAGATGTATAAACAATACTATATTATCTCTTGTTTCTGATTACGATTAAAAATAAATTCTAGACAATAACTTATTAAATGAGTAGATGTCATCATCAATGTATTCATTGGTTATTTAATAAAAAATATTAATCTAAGATGATTCATATTACCTTTGCAAAAATCTTCTCGATTTCAAGATATTTTTATTAGCTCGTTTTATAACGGTGCTCAACTCATTTCACTTTTAGATGAAGCAGTTGAGTGTTGTTCTCATCTTGCTATTGCACCTCTTAACAACAAGCATAGCCTATCAATCATCAGAATTTTTTCCTTTTTATTCTCAAAATGATACACAAAATTTCAAAGATAATGAAGAATTTTATTCATATACTTCACTTAATCATTCGATTCATCGTCGACAACTTTCACTTAATATTCATACATCACAACAAGCACGTTTACGAATTACACCGTCGTATATTATTCTTGGTCCACGTATAATTCGACCGGCACAAGTAGTTTCTATAAGTGTTACTATATTACGAGAGGAATGGAATCCAATGATGGTTAAAGCATTAATATCTAATGATGATATGGCTATTGCAAATGTTGAAGATATATGTATGGTTAATATACCACGTACATTACAAATGCATATACCAAAAAATATTCGTAATGGAACATATCGTTTAACAATTGAAGGAAGACTAGTAACAGGTGAAAGAAAATTTTATAATACGTCACAATTAATATATGAACAAAAAGCTGTATCAATACTTATTCAACTTGATCGACCTGTTTATCGTCATGAAACTGTTATACAATTTCGTTGTATACCCATTTATCCAGATTTAAGTGGTTATTTTCATACAGTTGATGTATATATTCTTGGTCCATCGGGGCATATTTTACGTAAATGGGAAAATCAACAAACAACCGCTGGAATAGTTTCACTTGAAGTAATAATCAAAAAGAGATTTGAAGTTTGTCTTTATATTAATAATAATTTTTTTTTAATATTTAGTATCCAATTAATGATGCACCACCTGAAGGTACATGGACAATAAAATGCCGTGTTATGGGCTATGAAGAAAAAAAAACATTTGAAATTTATGAATTTTATTATCGAAAATTTGAAGTTAATGTTACTGTTCCATATTACTTACCAATTGATACTCCTGGTATAGGTGGAATTATAACAGCAAATTATACAACTGGAATGGGTGTACTTGGTTATGCACAAATTGTTGTTCGAGCGCGTAATATGTCTATGCCATATGATCCACGTGGTCATCCATTACCAGATGCTGAATTTGATCGAACAACACCATCATATACAACAAAAATTAATGATTTTAATGGTGTTGCTGGTTTTTTTATACCAATATCTGTTATTCATACACTTTTACCAGATTTAGATGGTAATGAAATTTTAATAACAGCTGTTGTACATGATCCATGGTGGAACGAAACAAATAATGGTTAGTTTAAAGAATTAGAAGTTGATTTAAAATCTATTTTAAAATAAATAGTAAATAATTATTATTGTTAAATCTAAAATGACTAGACACAATTGAAAAATATAAATAGTTACCAATAAATCTAGGTGAAAGATTTTTTTCTAAAATGATATAAATGTATTATAAAACACTCAAAGGTATCTCAAAGTAATTCATTTTATTAATATTGTCATTAAGTATTTGTCTTCTTTGATAAATGACGACATTCAATCTATATTCTATTTAAATCGTAAAAAAGTGTCTTTTGATTTAGTTGAAAATAATAAATCATACATGAGAATGTTTTCACATGAATAAAAAGAAAAGCATTATCTTGATTTGAAAGATTTTATCTCAAGGAATTTAACCCTTTGGCGACGGGTTTCGTTTTTGAATAGGTGAAAAATTTGTGATTTTTCACATAGAAGCTTGAAATGGAGCACATATGTGCCAAGAGAAACAGTGAGTTTCATGAAGAATCATCAAACTCCGTAAGATTCTGAAATATCACAGTCATGTAGAATGGCATAGACTCTTATAGAGTCTTGCAAGTCATTCCATGAAGAACTTTGAAATTCTATGTCATAATACAGATCACATAAAATCTAATATCTGGTGCTCTCTAACATTCGAACTTTAGTAGTAGCAGTAACTTCATTGTACAATAACGGTCGTGGGATTTCACGGCATATTATGGATTTTGTTTGAACTCATTTTATTCTAAAAGATTTTGGATATAGAAGTTGGATAAATACTCGAGTACTTCCAGATTCAAAATTTCTTATTTCTTCTTGGTATACATCCATAATTGTATCATGGGTTGATGCTATGTGATACTCGTGAACTAAAGGAAAGAGAGAAAACCGTTATGGCATAGTGAAGATATTTGATTATAAAAGTTAATCAGTAATGATAATCCATGATGAAATAAGAGGTTTGAATGTACGTTGAATAACATGTGTTAAAACAAGAAGTGAAAATACATTCAATCATACTTTAGATTTACGGGATTGGCAGCAAAGAAAAATGTTCAATAGAAACATGTCGAGGACAAAAAAGAGCGAAAAAGAAATATTGAACGGAAAAAATAGATGAAAACTCATTGTCGAGGGTGAGTGAGGCTTAGTGGAAAACATAGAAAGATAAAATACTGAATAGGGAAATGTCAAATGGAGATGGGTGTAGATACAAGTTTTTGCTTTACTCATAAATTTTCATTCTCACTCAAACTTTGCATGAAAGTTGATCAAGTTCTTCTTGCTATTTTCGATCAAAGTATATTGCATTCTATTTGTGGCTAAAATGCAAGACCTGATGATTTCTCATTTAGGTAATTTTTATCTATCACCAGAAATTTCGATGATTCCTATATATGACTCGATTTGTTTTTATCTCATTTTGTTTCCATAGGTTAAAAAACCATAATTCTCTACATTGTTTTTATGAAAATCTATTCATCTCTCTTTCATGTCGTAGTTTTTCATGATGAGTTAATTATACGGAGACAAGAACATCAATGTTGTCATTATAAATAACTCACTCAGAGTCTTTTGAAATATTTATAATCTATATTCTAATATAAGTTCTTTGTTTCAGGTACTACTGTTATTTCATTTTATAGACCTGGTACACGTCTACGTTTTCTTGGTGGACCATCCATGGTATTCAAACCTCGTATGCTTTTTACTACTTATGTAGCAGCTACGAATGATGATGGTACAAAATATTCTCCTGGTCCTGGTCGATATATTCGTATTTATACTGATACAGATCGTAGTCAAACACAAGCTCCAGTAGATTATATGATTGATTCATCTGGTATAATTAGACATAGGTTTTTAACACCTGCTGATCCAACAGTTACATTTATAAGACTTCGCGCTGAATTATATGATAGGAATATTAAAGTTCAAGGTAGTGAAGATGAACAGCGTGCTATACGTTATTTATCGCCATCGAATAGTTATTTACAAGTTACATCTAGTACAGAAACACCACGTGTTGGTGATTTTATGTTATTTCGTGTTAATATAACACAATATGTTGATTTTGTTTATTATCATATAACATCAGCCGGAAAATTAATATTTACAAATATTCTTCCAATGGATGGTTCTAGACAAAAAACATTTGATATTGGTATTAGTCGTCAAATGGCTCCATCAGCTCATATACTTGTTTATTATGTACGTTATGATGGTGAAATTGTTGCTGATAGTATGAATTTTCATGTTGATACATCATCAGTTACAAATCATGTTAATATAACAGTAAATCGACGAAAAGATTTTACAGGAAATACAATTGAAATATTAGCATATACATCACCACAATCATATGTTGCATTTGCTGGTCTTGGTCTTGTACAAACACGTTTATTTCCACCAGGAAATCATATTAGTTCAGTTATGGTAAATTTTCATAAAAGCTGTTAGCGAAATCTCTAAGGAATTAAAATCCAAAACACAACGTAGGTGTTCTTGCTAATCATAAGCAGACGGTTGTATTCTATCTATTTTGAGACATATTTCTTCATCATGTTTTTACTTAATACTCCAAATATTCTATAAGAAAGTACTTCATATACAAGAAGAAAATAGCAGACGTCATGATACTTCAACATCTATTCACCCAATCGAGATGGAAAACACTTATGTGCCCTTCAGTTCTGTTTCAGCTAGTAACGAACTTCAACATATTTTTTATAGTGATGTAGCTCGAAATTTTTCAGCAGGATGGTAGCTAGTAGAGGAAAATTTCTACAAAGGAGTTCGTTTTTTTCTTCAATGGAAGGAATATTGTTCATTTGGGGAACTCGACCCTCTTTAATAGAGCCCATTGGATTAGGATGTGGGAACAAACCGACAGCTTCTACTCTCGAGCTATTTGGCACTACACCGCTAGTGTCTAATAATACTCTGATGACAAAGATAATCTCACAGACCATAGATCTATCATATCAAATATATCTTAAAACTATCATAAGTAGGATTTTCTCATTCATTTTATTTTTTCTTTTAATCAAACTCAATTATTTCTATACTGTTTCCTTGGGATCTTCAATGAATGATGACACTTACTATCAGTTTCTCGTGTAATGTTCTTGTTATTTTTATACGAGTTCTTTCTGTTCTAGAATATTCTAGGTCTGAGTATTATCTGTATATATACATACATATGTACATTGTTTCACCATTTCAAAAGTTTTTATTTCTTTCACCAATAAATCTGCTTTCAAAAGCTAAAAGCGATAGTTCAAAGACTTCTTCAAATTTCAAAAGCCTTCATGAGACTTGAAGGCTCAAGTCTTTGTTGTTTTACCCTCGTTCATATATTAACAGCAGACGTTGGGGAGGTGCTTGGATTCAAATATCTGCCTTATATACTTCAACATCTGTTTAGCTTGTGTTTCGCAATCAAGAAAAAAGATATGACCGATTTCATTTAGATTTATGATGAATTATATTCGTTTGATCGTTATTCAACAACAAGTTTTCAACATACATGGTATTCAGATATAAATATCGCATCAAATCGAGTATTTTTTTCATCACAATCATATGGCTATGATGCTGGTTCAACATTTAATTCAACTGGCATGCAAATATTTACTGATGTTAATATAAAAGCTATACCAACAACATGTAATCGATATGGTTTATTTCAATGTACTGATGGTTCATGTTATCCATCACAATTAAAATGTAATGGTATTCTTGATTGTCGTGATGGTTCCGATGAAGTTAATTGTAAATGATTATTTTAATGAAAATTTTACGATTAATATTAAACTTTTTTTTTTCTAGGTAATATTAATATAACAACAGTAAGTCAATATAAATTTACTCCATTATATCTTCGTTTATGGCCATATTGGGAACGTGAATTACAACTTGATTTTATGTGGCATCAACAATTTGCTTATCCAGATGGTCGTGTACAATTTCGTACAACTGTACCAAATACAATAGCTACATGGGTTATAACAGCATTAGCTGTTAGTCGTTTAACAGGTTTTGGTGTTGTTAATGTACCATATATATATGAAGGCACAAGACAATTTTTTATTAAAGTTGAAGTTCCACCTATTATTCGTCTTGGTGAACAAATTGGTGCACGTGTTGATGTTTTTAATTTTCAAACCTATCGTATTGAAGCATTAATTATTCTACATGCATCTGATAATTATCGATATGTTAATATTGATCGAAATGGTGTTGTTTCATCATTTGCACCAAAATTAACAGATGGAGATCATCATGTACTTGTTACATTATATCCAAATGAAGTACGAAGACTTTATCTTCCATTTGTAGCAATTGTTGCCGGTGAAGTTGAAGTTATGATTGAAGGTAATGAAATAGATTCTTTAAAAAAATAACTCTAAGAATTATCGATACGTCTTGGAACATAATTATCAAGAATACTTATTGTTGCGAGTAAGGATCAACTAGATAGTTTCACTAGATTATAATCATTAACTTGATAAGATGTAAGCTTTATATTTTCATATTTAGGCTTTCATTTTAATAAATAACGATAAGAAAATATTTACACTTATATCTACAATATATTCTATTGTCAATGAAAGTTTTTATTATAATTATAAAAATCCATGTTTTTACTTTATTCGTATGAATACGTTAGCAATATTCATATTGCATGGAATTCCATTTAATTGACTATTACATGTATATTTTTTCCACACTATAAGATCTAAGTGGTTTTCTATATTCTGTTTTTCTTAGACAAGAAAATAATCTAATTGTATCCTTTTTCACCTATAAATTGATAGACTATTAATGATTAATTCAGACAGAAAACTTGTTTGTCTCATTAAGGTATTACTGGTGTATCTCGTGATTTTTTTCGTGAAGTAATCAAAGTTAATTATGAAGGTGTACGTAATTTTTATCATACTCCAACCGTATTATCACTTAATAATTTACCACGACAAGTAAATGAATATGATATTACTGTTCCTCAACATTTTATTCTTCCAATAGCAAATACTTGGGATTATGTTCATGGTTCAGCTACATGTGAAATATTTATATCCGGTGATGTAGCTGGTCCTTATTTTTTATTAGGCTATGATGAATGGTTAAACACAGATAATTTAATTCAACGTACAACTGCTCCAAGTGATTCAGGGATTTTTGATTTTGCTATGATGATATATAATCTTCGATATATGTTGCAAGGTAAATATTAAAATGGGCGAAGATCTTTTCTTTTTTATTTCATATAACTATATAACAAGGTGCTAAAGTCTTTGCCCCTCCCATGTTTGAACTATTTCTTTGTGTTGATAAAATGAATACGAAAAATAATCGTATACACAAACAAAATGTATTACTCTTTCCCAATGCATTAATCAAAGCTAACTATCGCGATTGTAGTGATTTTTACAAAATGATTTAGAGTACTCAAGTTGACTTTGTAGCATTCATGATATAGAAAAAGATCCAGTTCATTGAGATTTGATGATTTCTGTTGCTAAACATGACATTGGTGAATCGAACTAGAGTGAGTTAAAGACTAACCGTGTCTTTTCAACTACTTCCTTGATGGAAAATTGTTTCATCGCTTGACTCTGTTGTTTGAGATTATTGTTTTGTTCGAATTCCGAACACCCGCAAAATTACCATCTCCAGCTGCGGAGTAAGGTGACCTATGATGATTGGAATATTGAAAAGATTCTCTACATTCTTCTGAATAAATGATAGCCCAATAGACTCATGACATTGAAACTACGTAATACCGTCATATTCTCTCTGTTCTTCGGACTTTGCTTGACGTTGATTACTGAATTCTTTGACTATTGATGAACTTTCTTTCTGAATAATTCATGAAAGTTCTTGTCAATGAACTTTGTTCGCCTATAATTTTCGTTTTTGTGTTGAACCAGCTTCTAAACACTCACATCCTTCTGCATCCGCATACCAGCATCAGTATCGCATGGGATTCATAGAAAGGTCTCGAGAAGACTAGAAAATTCTTAAAAGAGTTTGTACTGATAAGTCTCTGAAGCCAACTTATGATTGTTTTTACCGAAATTTCTATATAGTTTTAGATGCATGCTGAAAAACTAAATAACGAAATTTAAACCTCAAACGTCATTCATAAATAGACTGAGGGACTAGTACAATATCCTCAAAGTCTCAGTCGAAAAGAATGTTTCTTTGTTGAGATCATGATTTTTCGAATGAACTCGATTTTTATGACTTGTGTGTAGGAAACGACCATTTTTTGGAACGTTTAGTATTTCAAAAAGGAAATATTCTTTTCGACTGAAACTTTCAGAATATTACACCAGTCATTTGACTTACTTATGAGTAAAAATACTGTTATTCGATTTTTCGGTATATGTCTAAACCTAGATCGAAAATTCAGTAAAACAGCCATGAGTCGACTACAGAGAGCAATGAACACGAATCCATATAAAATTTCTCTAGTCTTACCCAGACCTTCTTCAAAACCCATATAAGCTTCAATTAGCAGGTATCCGTTCAAGTTGGCACATTATCTTCCATAGAGATACATGTCGATGTCAGTCACCAGACAGTTTTGTGTCAGTTTATTTTGCCACGGTCTCATTTTCTCGTCGAATGTACTCGCAGAAAGCCTAATATCCAATAACAATGATATTTCGAGATTAATCACTGTGGCGCCTGTTTTCAACTATGTCGTATCTTTTTTTTATCTAGTCGATAGTTTTTCTTAATAGTCCGAAGAATGATTTCTGTCATGTGAGTAATGGTGACCTGAAGATCGATTGCTGTTCTTCGAGTATCGCAAAGTATCCCACTTTCAACAAAGCAGGATTTCGTTTTCAAGCTATTTTCTCTCAAAACAAGAATATTTATGGCGATTTGTGGCCTTTAATAGCTACATATAGGCCTCTCTGCACCTTCTACATAGTTTTCAAAACATCCACTTGGAAGTTTCCAGAAAACTACTTTATGCAAGGGGCAAAGACTTTTACGTGTCACTGTATATATGTATGTACATACTTCAGGTCATGGTGGTCGTGCATTCAGTCAAGACAAATTATTAACAGTATTGAATTATGCAAATATGGAATATCAACGTTTTATGGCTATGTATGTTGATGCTGATCATGACCAACCATGGCGTAAAGGTTCATTTAGTCAATTTGGTTTTTCAAATGAAACATCTGTATGGCTTACAGCCTGGGTATTAATGACATTAAGTGATGCTGTTTATCCTGAATGGGAAGAAAAAGGTTTATATATTGATCCAAATCTTCGTTCAGATATCGTTGCATTTCTTCTAAGTGCCCAACAACAAAATGGTTCATGGGCTGAATGGACAACAATTGAAGATCGAAACAAATTTGGTTCTCGTTTAACAAATATAAGTGGTACTTATAAGTTTTTAAATTTATCTTTAACAGCACAAGTTATTATTTCTTTACAATTAAATACCGATATACGTGGTATACCAGCAAAATTTTTAACAGGTGCAATTAATCGTGGAAAACAATGGTTAGAAAAACATTTTCGCTTGATAAATGATGCATTTGATATGGCAATTGTTACATATGCATTACATCTAACAAATAGTGCTGAAAAAGATGCAGCATTTTCGATGTTAACTTTATTTAAACGAATGAGTATGTATTAATAGTCTGTTTGTATTCTTAATTTTTTAAATTTAATTTAGATGAGAATGGCGTGTATTATTCAAATTTAAATTTACCTGGAATGACAAAAACTTGGCCAAACGTTAATCCTCGATATGGACCTAAACCAGTACCAACTGATTTTGAAGCTCATGCTGTAACTGCTACAGCATTTGTAGTTATGACATATACACATAAAGTTAAAGTTAAACAAGCTGAACAATCTGGTATGTTATTTAAGAACAAAACGATAATACGAAAGATATCCATCGACGGGAGAGGATGTATCCTGTAACAAGCTTTTAAATAAGTCATTTGACTCACAGCAGCTTCCAGAACTTATCTTTTTGGGATTTTGAGTAGATAAACGATAGAGTTCGTCAATTCCAAAAGTCACCCTGAATCGAAACTGCGATTCTATGTTCTAGAGATGAGAAACAAGCAAATCCGTTTCTATTTATAAAATACCACTTGAAATCGAAACCGCTAAATCATCAGATAGATACGAGACTTTTAAATCTAGAATGAGAAATTTTCACTATTGATTTATTGAGAACAAAGACGCCAAATATTTCAGTACTTGAGCAAACTAGTACTATATATATACACTGAAATTTGTAATCACGAAAATTAAAAAGAATGAATATTTTTTGACATACATTTAAAAATTTTAGAATCTGTCTGATGATTTAACGATTCGGATTCCAAAAAGGATAGTGAAGAGATATGTTTCAATATAGTTATTAACATGTCATTAAAGCGTCTGCTACTCTTCATCATTGCGTCATGGGTACAACTTCTTTGAAATTTTTCTTAGTTTCACCGAGACTTACTTGTAGCCATTATAACAAACCGAACAGCGTTCAACAGTTACAAATATTCTCGTAATTTTCACCTATAATAGTAGACCGTATGATAGTTACTATGGGGCCTACAGGCTTTATTATATTTTCATGCTTTCAATTAGTATTATGGCTTCAATCCATGCGCAATTTTATTGGTGGTTGGTCTGCAACATATGATTCTTGTATAGCACAACGTGCTATAGTTGGTTATTCAGTATTACGTGGCTTTGAAATAACTGCATATAATATACGTATTAATTTAGCATCATCATCGTTTGCAGATGATGATGACAATCCAGTTGTAATTGTTGATGATAACATAATTGACACTCAAGTTCGTAGTGTAGAAAATGTTTGGGGTGTAGTTTATATTGATGGATTTGGCAATGGTTATGCACTTATTCAAGTATGCAATCTGCATTTCGAAAAAAAAGCATGTTGGTCGTTGCTTTTCGAATAACTTTTGATAGAAATGACGACAAGAGCTGACATTATCACTATTTAAGAGAGAAAACATATGTGCATGGAAGTAAGTCGAAATCTGATTAATCAGAGATTGATCAATTATGTCAGTTCTTGGAGAAGATTTTGAAAACAGGTCTCTGAAGTCATTTTCCATTAGGTTATGACATTTAGTATGCCAAATTGGCAGAGAAAAAGTCTTCTACGATTTCAGAAAAGCGATGTTGGACAGCTTCAAAAGCGTGCCAGACAGGGATAATTTATCATGCTAAGTCGAATGGTGATGTTTGTTTTCAATTTTAGAGCAATCTGGGACCACTATTGCAGTATTTCTAAAACTTCAGAAATTTCTTCTATCTAGCATAAGAATCAAAGTTTTGACAATATTTATACAGTGGACTCATATGAGCGGAGAAGAAAAACAAAACCAACCAAGATTCGACCCCTCTCACAATAGATGTGCTGCTAGCTGGCCGCCTCCTTCCAGAGATGTCCATCGCGGCTGAAAATCTGCCGCTGTCGCGCCGCGGCCTTAGAAAAAAAAAGCTGCCGCGCCGCGACGGTTTATAAAAAAATGTTGCCGCGACGCTGCCGCACCGCGATGACTTATAAAAGAAACGCTGCCGCGCCGCTGCCGCGATGAATTATAAAATAAACGTGCCGCCACCGCGCCGCTGCCGCGACGATTTTCAAAAAAGTGTTTCTAATTTCACTGCTGTGACTATATTTGACCAGAGATATGGGTACTAGTCCATCAGATTTATTCAATATCAGGGCGTTTCATTTGCAGATCGTGAAATTCTATTAAATTCATACAGTTTTTCAATGTCCTCCAAAAAAATCCTGCCGCTGCCGCGATGGTTTTTTAAAAAACCTGCCGCTACCGCGCCGCTGCCGCGATGACTTTTAAAAAAATCTGCCGCTACCGCGCCGCTGCCGCGGTGATTTTTTTTAAAAACCTGCCGCTGCCGCGCCGCCACCGCCACCGCGGCAGCGGCAGCGGCAGCGCCGCGATGGACATCTCTGCCTCCTTCTCAAAGACCCTCAATACTATTGAGCTTGTAACGACATTGTCTACTGATCTCTATTTCACTTTCTGCCGAAAAAAACCAAATAATGTCTGAAAATCTGACTTCTGTCCAAAGGTACTACGAAATTGTAGAAACTGGTTAACAATGTGCGCAGAACGTTGAACATTTTAGAGAGGAAAGCATTCTTCTTATAATTCCGAACCTAGCTGAGATCGCGTTGAAACTGGAAATAAACATTAACATTCAACTCAACGTGATGAATAACTATACTCTCTGATGCCGTTTTGAAGCCGTCCAAGGTCACATTGCTGAAATGAGTAGTATCAAAAAAATCCTCGTAATTCTTGAACAAAAGCGGCTACAATGTTGAAATTTTACATATATCAAAAATGAAGATTTTCTCGTACCAATTGGTCATATGAAGCGTCAAAACTTAATAAGGAATGATGCCAGAAACTCGTTTTAACGATCTTCGCTAAGAACTTCCCTGCTTGTTCAATTGTTGACCAATAAAATTTTGACTAAGTGCGATGGCTACAGACGTTCTCTCTTGAATGATGAATACCCTAGTTCTCTTCGTCATTCTTATCAAAAGTTATTCAAACAATATACGGTCGGCTTCTTTTTTTTTGAACGAATAATAAATTTCATTAAAAGAGTATTATTATTAGATGCATGTTGGTGTTAATGTTGAATTTGATCCTCGAGTGCGTCGTCCGGCTTATGCTCCATTTTCTGTTGAAGTTCAACCAATGTTGTCGGGTCGTAACTTTTCAACAGTTGACTATCATATTTGTCTCTCTTGGCGTTCAGATAATGTTAAAGTATTAAAAGCGTCACGTAGTGGTTCAGTAGTAATTGAAATTCAAATCCCAACTGGTTATCGTGTTGAAGAAAAAGATTTGAAATCAATGATACGAGGTCGTTATACACGGAATTTACGTGAAGCAGAAAATTGGCCCGGTCAAATTAATTTTGGTTTTCAATACATAGATTTTGATCCAATATGTTTTGAATTTCAAGCAAAACGTTGGATACCGGTAGCAAATATTTCACGTTATTATGAAATACGAGCTTATGAGTGGTTTGAACCAGGTAATATGTATCGAAGTGTTTATACAATGAGAAATTTATTTGCTTTAGATATTTGTGAAGTAAGATTAATAGAAGGAATATTTTTGAATTTTATTCTTTGTATTTATTGATTAGGTTTGTGGTTCATATCAGTGTCCATATTGTCCATATTATAGTCTAGCTACTGTATTTATACAGTCCATAGCAATGATTATTTGTATTTTATTTGTGATTTTATGCAATCATCTTAATATGATTAATTTCCATTAAGTTTTTTCTCTGATATTTTGTTTAGAAAAAAAAAAACAATATGAATCTCGTAATATGTTCAAAGAATGTAACGCGTATTATTTGTATAACGGTAATTCTTGATTGTTGTTTCTGTTAGGCTTTGTACAGATTTTTATTTTCCTTGTATGAACTTTTATGAATGAATACATATCTGTTTGTTTGTTTTTTTTCTCGCATAATTGATTTTGATGATTTATCGTGAATGATTTGTTGTAAAAAAATCCAATAAATGTTTTCAATATGTATTTTTTTGTTGAAACATACAAATGAAATGATTGTACGAGTGACGATTTTGTTGTCAGTAATGAAATGTCGAATTGACTTTTGTTCGTCTATTTTTCATGTATATCAATCGTTTTTCAAAGAAATGGGTAAAAAAGAATCAATAGATTAACGTTTTTTGAATTCAAAATATATTCTGAAATTTTCTGTTTATTTATTGAGTTTCAAATTCTATTATAGAAAAGCACATAACTATCAATTCCGGAAAGGCATCTCAAAACAAATAGCAATATAGGATATCTCAAAAGTCTATTGTGAAAACAAAATGTGAATATTTTTAATCGATTTCAGTGATTTATATTGTATTTTCAATGTTATGATAGTATGTTCCTTGAAGTCTTATTCTATATATTTTGTGACAAATTTCTGTGCTTACACACAGCAATATTAATAGTTTTATTAATGATCAAAGGATTCTGTCGGATAAAAATATTTTTTCATCAAGTTTATATATTCTAAGCAGCCATATATAAGCCAAGGAATATTATAGCTATTTTGGTGAAGATGATTAGAGTCGTATGACACAATTAAACGTTCGTATTTTGATTTGGCCATGTTTTGAATTGACGAAAGGTATCCACTTCGGCATTACCTTCTTCGATGCAAGCACATCGAAGAAGAAAGTAAAAATGTTATGAACATTTGAACTGAGATTCGAGAAATTTTCGAATTTTTTCAACTCATACTAGATAGAATTGTTTGAGTCTTCAAAGCGTACTTTTTACAATTCAACATCTTCTCAAAGTACAACTTATTGATACACAAACTACATAATAATGACACTCGTTAGATTGACTTACCGAGTCACAAGGGCAAAGTTTTTAACAAAACCCTGCAGGATATCTGATCGTCACTATTAGAGCAATATGAACAGAAAATAGCTTCTAACCTTCTACTTTAATATTCTTTTTGAGACTTTGGTGACAAAAGATAGATGCGCAATTATCATCATTATTATCTTCTAAATTCTCAGTAGAAGACAATCAAAACAAAAAGAAAAACATGTTTGCGTGTTACTTTTCTTATCTCATTCATTGTATTGACGCAAATAAAAGTAAAACATAACGAATTAAAATGAACTGGAAATTTCATGTTAACATTTTTCTTTATATAATTGGTTCGTGTTTGTTTATTCTCGGTTCAATCTTTTTTCATCCTCATTTTTCAAAAACCGATGCATTGTACAAGACGGGTGTATTGACTTTCACATTTGGTTCAATTCTATTCGGTTTGGGTTCATTTCAGCAATTGTTCACCAACTTTCAATCAATTTCTTCTAATAACAATGAATCGCTTATTAATGAGTCCAAGCCGTTTGATATGGATATGGCAGTATCGATTTGTCGAAATACAATTGGAAGTATAAGTGGCCTCTTGTTCGCAATTGGATCGGTAGCATTTTGGCCTACGTTTGGTCATTGTGGCGCGCTTGTTGGGAACTGGATGTACCGTTGTGGTGTATCTCTTGGCGTGGTAAATAATCTGTGGCAACTTATTCGACTACAAATGAAATCGACAAGAGTAACATTGATGAAACTATTGAGTCTGTTATCATTATTAGGCTCAATTGCATTTCTAATCGGCGGTGGATATTTTCTAACTGGTGGGAAACATGATGTCGAAGGTAGTTTTGCTTGGTTGGCGGGATCACTCGCATTTTTGCTGTCATCAATACTCACATATAAACTATAAAAGCGTGTTCTATGTATGGAATATATACTTAAATTATAAATTCATTAATAAAGTATAGCAAAAACATGAAAAATGACTATGCCATAATCACTAGTTACGTTTCTGAGAAAATAAGCAAGGATAATAACTTCATGCCGATGAAAGTCGTCAAACAAATAGAACTGAAATTCGTTGTAGATCATTCACGATTTCCAAAAAGCAGAAAAAGCAAGATACATATCTTTTTTCGTGCACAGCTTGTTCTTTGGTAACGCATTCACACTTTGGCAACTTTCAGTCCAAATGTCTACAAACAATTAAGTGTAGAGCCACAAAACTGGATGCATTTATGCAAGCTACAAAGTTGTTTAACGCTTATAAATTCAATCTGAATTGGTTTTACGGCTCACATGCTACAGGCAAAAATACGCTAGGCAAAAATATGCTAGGCATACGCTCCCACACAATGCCGAAAGCAAATTTGTAGCGGAGAAAGTGTGGGCGTGTGCATGAATACGAATGTTTTCTTCTTCACATTGACACACTAGTAGCCATAAATGTACCAAAGCGGTTGTGATATAGTCATCACAAGTTGAAGACTATGTTCGATGCATAACTCCATCGTAAAGCAACCAATGGAGTGCAGGCTAGTGCTTCCAATCAGAGTTAATTCTGACTCATATGCACGCAAAAAATCAGCTCAGTATCAATAAAATTCGAACCACTTCAGAAGGCTCGTGGCTACTTTTTTTCAGAACTGTATGAAATGATGAAAACTTTTGTCGCTTGTAAAATAATATACAAATATTTTAAGAAAAGTATAAGTATCAATCAATGAATTATTCTTTCTGTTTATCTCTTATTGATATTTGCTACTGTGCAATTTATAAGTGCTAGTAGACATGGACATGGTCATCATGATCAGGTTTCCGCATCGGTTTTTGTGAGTGAGAGGAGCAAGAAATTCAATACAAAATATAAATTTTTTTCTCATAAAGACCGTTCGTTTATCTTTCTGGTAAAAATCGAATAGAATATGCTGGAATCATTTGATCTTCTATGATATTTTGTTTGAAGGAGAGCGTTTTCATATGAATGTCTGTTAGAAGTCTAACTAAAACTGCTAAAACTTCTTTTCTATCATAATTTTCCACGAGACTAAAAAATGTTGCAGAAATTTCTCATTTGCTGAAATTAGAAAGCTCCCGTCATCTCCTCTCTAGCCGATAGCCCTGATCAAAGCGATTAAGTAGTCGGAACTAATTTAGTAAATATTGCTATCAAACGAAAAATTCCAATCGTACTCAATGACATCGAGCTCGATAATTTTGGTGCACTGGGCAAACAAAAATTAATCGACTATACTTTATGAATTCGCGATACATTCTGAGAATCATTTTCTATCGTTTGAATTTCAAACTCTATCATGAAAAGGGCATAAATATGAAATTGATGAAAGAATCTCGATACAAATGATAATACGCCATGTCCCAAAAGTTCACAGTGAAAACAAAACGAGGATATCTTATATTAGTTTCAGGAATTTACGTAGGCTTGTAGAAAAAGACTTCCTCTATCTCACGGCGTATGTATTATCAAGTTCTATTGCATAATGTTGAAATGTCGCTAAATAGCATCGCCTTCGTTGTGATTACGGTAGAACCTGACGTTACCTATTTCGATGCCAACAGTACGCAATGGAATCCTATAGCACCAACACTGCTTGATAGAGGAAGTTTACATATACCCTGTTCTGTAGCGAAAACTATACAGCGTTTTTCTGTGCTAATAGATTCATTCACAATAAAATTTCAATTATTTGTCATTGTAAAACGAAGCATGTGAGTTCTTTCATTCTACGAACAATAGCACATCGAATGATGACTTTATGTCTTACGGTGGAGCCATAGAAAGTAAAATTTACTCAGTAAATTCATTAAAAAGATTTACAAGATACAGTTCAAGTTATCAAGTTTTCTACCAATGTCAAAAACTTAATCAATAGAATTCAGTTTATACCGACCAAAATCGAATTCAAAATGAGAATTATTTCAGATGACAGTAATCATTTTTGGATATTTGTTAGGAGCCAGATTATATTAAATAAAACTTTAAAGAACATATTATAATATTGAAAAACAGCTGGAACTATTCAAGATGTATTCTCCATGTCACACTTTTGTTCGCAATACTGCATTACTCATGAGAGCTGGCGACAACACTTACGATTTTCGGTTTCATTTCTAAATGATCGCAAAGAATATTTTTTACCCAATTTCGAATTATTTATTAGAAAGAATTCAAATTAATCGAGACGACAATATTGCGAAAATATATAATATTAATAAAGATTTTTTGCAATGGCATCTACAAAAATAAATTCATCTTATAACTGAAGCTGACTTGATCTTTGTTGCTAATACAGATGGATCACACACGTTAACATTATCATATGCCGGTACTAATGTATTACTAATTATAATATAGGTCACGGCGAATTTTCGGACACCCGTTTATATCCTGGAAACTGTCGAATCATTTGAGAAATTTCAACAGTCGTTTTGCTGTATATGATTTATAATAATCAAACCAATAAGAACCTATCCAGGCAAATATGGACGCCTATGCAATTTAATCAGGGCATCACATTGAATTAGCATACTGTGCACGTCAATTAGAGTATGGGTGAGGATGAGAGTGTACTTAAATTGCACATGTACCCAGATTGGTGTACTATTTTTAATGTTTTCAAAAAGAAAAATAGACGAAAGTTCAGTTCTCTTGTATGTTCGAAGCTGTTTTTAATGCATGTCTACTTATAGTAAATCCGTATGAGTCGAGCATTATAAATCTTATTAAATCGTATGTGGCATGTAGACATGTTTCCGTTATTAGATAATTCTTTAACTAAAACACACAACTTTTTTCTTTCTTTCTTTCTTTCTAAAAAATAAAAATCCTTCTTAATCTTGACACTCTCTTTGTATTAAAAGCTTTTTATTTTAACGCTCACAACAATATTTTCCTCGCGAAAATCCTCAAATAATGAAAATAATAATTGACAATATAGCAATGGAGATTTGTATTATCTTTTAATACACAATGTTAAGATCACCGAACATGAGGTCAGACACAAGCTACCGGTCAACCATTCGTAGACCGTTTGGTATAATATATGCTATACCGGCAGTAGTTTGATACTTAAACGGTCGGCTATCAACTAACCGATATTCTATCGATGGTTTTTCTCCAACCGACAATCTACTCGTGGTAATGCAAACATGTGTACAATATGGCTTTCTTGAATGTTATGAAAGATTTTTTTTTTGACATGTGCTTCACCATAAGATTTTTATCTGAATAAAAAAAAATAACAGGTCTAGATGTTTTGACAAGATTCATGTAGACTTAATGAGGCAGGAATAATCTCACTAGGCATGTTTTTTGCATGCTTATGATTTAGATGTAGCGTCTGCTATATGTCAATAAAAGTATTTTCTTTCTTTACTGTTTTGTTTCATTTCAAACTGTAAAAAGAATAATAAAAAAGCCAAAAACGTAACCACAAAAAAAAAGTACGCCTGATGACATGTAATTTCAAATAAAATATAAAAAACATGCAATGGAAAACATTTACAATGATAACGGGAAAGATAATTTTTTAATCATGTTAGAAACTCGGCTTGTTCATCTTGAATAAACAAATGATAGAACTAATCTATTTATGTGAAAAATATTTATCGATTATTTTTCATATTTGTCATTGGGAATTTATAATGACTCATCGATCGTTGACGATGTTTTATGTTTTGATAAGTTGTTTTTGAAGACTTTCTTAAATAAACTATAACTCGATTCGTTAATTAGTCAACAAATGTAGCTTTTTTTTATGAAGACCCATACGTACATTTGCCTGATATTCACATATAATATATGCATTATCTGAAAAAAATACAATTTTTTTTTTATTAAACTAAAAATGATAACTAGTACTTGTCATCATCTAGCAATGAATACATAAAGTATAAACATTTACGTAGATAGTTAGTTTCTTGATTGATTAGAGAACACTCTTTTATGTCATCTTGAACTTCTAGCAAGAGTATTTTTTTTTCTGTCTAAAGAAGTCTGATCTTGTCGATTAAAATAAAAAAAAAACAAGAATTCAGATAGAAAAAAGCCAAGAACATCGATTTTGCTACATTGAATATTATCATCAATTGATGATAATAAAAATAAACAATAAATAGGTTTCATGAAATCATACTATGCAACCAATTTAGATAACTAAACTTGCAAATGAGTTCTTCTCTATTGATATTCATAAAACTTATTTATATGAAAGCTCTTATGTCACTCATAAAATTACTTGAATCAAGCATATCTGTATGGATTCAGTTTTGTTCTTAATATAAAAAGGCAAAAAAATTACACTGACTAACTGATTGTAGACAAACAAATTTTTTTAATAATAAGAAGAAATAAGAAGAAATTTTTTCAATTGTAAAGAAAATATACAGCTCTCTTCTGTTTGTAGATTTTATTTAAATAAAGAAAAAATGAAGAAAAAAGTTTTTTTATTTGAAATATTATATTCAGTCGCTAGTAGCATTCATATAAAACATTTGGTTGCATACACACATACGAAAGTCCAATGTCTACGAATATTACGACTATGGTAAAATATTTTCTATATATATATTCTAAGGAAAATAATCGATCTTGAACTTTTTTTCATCAATAGCCGCAGTAAACAATGTATAATTGAATTGCCGGATCACGAGAATGCCTAGTATGCAAATAAGTTGACTATTAATATAGTATTTACATATATGTGAAAAGCACGTTGAGGTCCCTTGAGATTGCTTCGACCTTTTTGTTTCAACATTGACAATCACAAGTTTTTCTTTTTTCAGGGTGAATTTTATTAATTATCTACTGAAAATTGAGTCTATTTATCAATTTGTATATAATATTAGTTCATTGACCTTCAACCACCTAATATTTGCCTTGTTCCGCTTTATTTTTTCTCTGTTCGTTTTAAGTATGAATCTAAATGAATGTAGGCGTACGAATGAAATCAAACGGGAATTTATAACCAACTATTTATGTTGAATCAATGTAAGTCTCTCTTTACTTTTTATAGTCATCGTCCTTGCTACGACCATATATTGGTTCACGTCGTAATCGATATTTTATCGATAACAAACTATCGTCATCGTCATTATTATTGAATAATTATTTTTTTTCAACAACTCCATCGTCAAAATCATTTTTACCTTATCAATCAAAGAAAAGACTTTGTTTATCGAACGGAGTGAATAGCAATACTTTAGAAGAACCAGTTTCAACGGAATATTTTTCTTCTTCGATTCCATTAGACGAACAACAATTCCATCAAGGGCAGACAACAAAAAGTTCTTTATCTCCGTCCTCATCTTCATTACTTTTCTTTCCAACTGCTAAGAATGTAACGCCTCGAACTTATTACAACCGTTCTCCTCATTCTTTCGTCACAGAACAGCAAAAAATTCGCCATCATCAACAATACGAACAAGAACATTCCCAAGGGCGATTTTCAAGTAGTGAGAATAGAAATAATCAATACTTTCTATCAGAACAACTTAAGTATCAACAAGAGCAAAAGCAACCATCAATTTACAACCATCATATTGATCTAAACGATCCGTCAACGGAAAATAACTCATATTCGTCATCAAGTTTATTAAATAATAATATTACTTTACAACACAATAACAATAATCAATCTTATCATTTGACATCAACACCTTTTCAACGTCCAGTCTCGTCTCATTATTCAACAACATGCAACAATAGTCATACGTTAGTATCATCAAACAAAAATCATTACAGCAAATCATTAGCAGATATATCTAATAATATTCTTGATCGTTTATCAACTGCAAAATTTTCTACAGATCTTCAACATCAATATGATGTTGAACAACTAAATAATATGTCATCATTGCGATATTCATCAGAATTAGGTATGGGTCGAACAACATATTCATATGATCAACAAGTAACTGATCAAGGTGATAAATATATAATTCAACTTAAAACAGATGATTATCAAGAAAATGAATTTACAATAACACCACGTTATCATCAAAATCAATTAATTATTGATGCTAAACATTGTGAAGAGGATAATAATGGTGGTTATATACGTCGTGAATTACACAAAGTATTTAATATTCCTAAATATATTGATTTAAATAAATACACATATACATACAACAAAAATACTCAAGAATTAACAATTGAAATGCCTTGTTTACAATCAATAACGAATGAAAATAAAAACAATTCTTCATTCATTCCACCAATTCAAAATACAATTCAATCATTAACATTTTCTTATGGTGATCTTAATTTAACCAATGGAGAAAAAATTTCACCAACAATACATAATCAATTAGGTCATCATCATAATGATACTATTGCTAATACTAATACTAATAATAAAAGTGAATATGGGACAGGAATTGAGAATAGTTCAATAATAACAAATAATACATTACGTACAGCACCAATAAATGAATCATTAATTGAAAATACGAAACCTTTTGATTATGATTTATTTCATCGATCAGCATTTCGTCCACAAATTATTCAAACAACATTTAATGAAAAAAATAATCATGTAAAAAAATTACTTATGTCTTTAGATTTAAGTGATTATCAACCGGAAGATATAAAAGTTTTAGTTCAAGGACAAGAATTAATTGTTAAAGCAGAAAGAAAAATCGAAACTAACACACGTAAATCACGTACATCATTTTTTCAATCAACTAGTTTACCACCGCAGACTGATATTCAACATTTACAATCAAATTATATTGATGGAAAATTAATTATTGAAGCACCATATTTGGAACAACAGATTAAAACAATTCAAAATCAAGAAAAATATGGGTGAGATATATTCCATAACGTCATCAGTTTTATGTCACAAACATTCGTCTTTTGCTTCTATTAGTTTATTCTATGCATAATCTTTACTAGAAGTCTAATTTTTTAATCATGTGTATATATACATAAATGCTTCTATTGATCAATTTTTGTGTGTGTATGTGTTTGAAACTTATTTTTAACTAAGCATATAATTGTATGGTCTAATTGATATATTAATGTTTTATTTTATCTTCTTTATAAGAAAATAATAAAACTGATTTATATCAAGATTTAAAAAAAAATAAAAAATCTTCTTGTAAATTATAGTAGAAAACAAATATATAAATGTTGAATTGTTATTCATAAAAATTTTCGTCTAGATTTATATTTCTTTTGTTTGCTTTTACTTTATCAAAGATATACGTGTATATGAAATATTTTAGACAAAAAATATATGAATCACAACAAACATCCATTCATGAAGAACCATTTCAACAACGAACAGAAACTACTAGAGAATTTGTTCGCCTTCGTCGACTTTGACTTTAATATTTAATTTCATATGTAATCAATCATCTCAAACATTAATATTTTTTTTATTTGTAGCGCCATAAGTAGAAAAAAGAAACAAAGTATATCTCCATATGTCTCTCTATTGAATTATTAACACAAATGTAGGCAGATTCCGATGATTGTTATCATTGTTCTCATGATTTTTTTTTCTTTCATAAACAGAAACTCTTTACTATTTTTCAAAGTGAAAAAAATAAATACACATCAACAAACATTTATGATATAACAAATATGTAAGTTGATTAAATTCAGATCAATATATTGTTTTTTTCTCCTATGGTACAGCTTATTGAATTTCAAGATGAAATATTTTATTGTTCTAAACTTTTCTTAGAGAGTTATCACAAGAATAAATTATTTAAACCGACTGTTCGGATCACTTGAAAGAAAAAAAAATCCTAAACAACCATCTAGAGTTCACTTATTATATCAACTTCAAAGTGCAAAAATCTAAAATATTGATAATGAACTGGAATATATGATATTAGGTTTTCATAAGAATGGCATGTGCCACTTTTTATTTCTGTTATCATTGATAAAATATTATGTAAATATCATTGACAGTTAGTTTGCTATCAAATTCGATTTATTCTCATGTGAATACTCAAATAAAAAAAAACAACAACAACGAATAGCAAGAATTTATAATACAAGTCAGTGATTATTTTTTTACATACTAAAAATAAAAAGTCGATCGATGCATGACATTCTGACCTGTTTCATCAGTGATTTATCATGAATATATTAAATATAATTTGATTCATTTGTTTTTAGTTTGAATTATAAAAACAATAAACTAATAAAAGTAGAAAATTTGTTTTGTATTTCCGTATTTATTAGACAGAAGTATCATTAACATGGATGTATTCTGTTGTGACAAACATTTTTATATACTGTTCTATTGAAGCACATTAGCTATTAATGATAGATGTATCCGTCATATCCTACTCTAATATTAAACAGCAATCAAATCACTCTTTTTTTTTTGCTTAATATCATCGTTCTATTTATTCCCAAATCATTTTTATTATTGTCTTTTTTTTTCAGTTCATAGGAGAAGGATTCAATTATTGTTGTTTTATATATAGGAGAAAAAGAATTTGCTCCTACGGTCAAATACAATAATAAATCAATCTCTGTTGAGCATATATTCTAAAAAAAAAGGCAAAGAAACTCGTATAATTCTTTGTTCCTCTTCTCGGGTGTTACGCTGAGTATTGGCAAATTATTAATGACGGATAGAATAACGACATTTTTCTTCTGATTGATTCAATTACTCAATGTATCTATCCACCCACAAAATTACCCGTTACATCTTCCTTTTAACTGTACGCTCCTTTTATTATCTAATAACTATGATAAAATATTTCAATCTATAGATTAGTA
Organism: Rotaria sp. Silwood1; assembly: GCA_905250075.1. Classification (NCBI taxonomy): domain Eukaryota; kingdom Metazoa; phylum Rotifera; class Eurotatoria; order Philodinida; family Philodinidae; genus Rotaria; species Rotaria sp. Silwood1. The sequence goes on along the minus strand of CAJNOP010000017.1, from coordinate 733,591 downwards.
TGTATGACTAGATTCCTGTTCAAAGAAAAAAGACAAAACGATAAAACACTGATGAATAACAATGGATATGTAATTATCATAGAACTAACTTTGAGATTTAATTTTACATCATCATGCGTTTCAAAGAAAGTAAGAAATTTTATTTTAATATAACACGTATTCTATCTTAATGCAATAATTTATAAATAGAAAAAAAAATTTGAAATAAATATTTTTTTTTTGGCTTTACCACCATTAGTAAACTTCGATCGACATGAATTTTTGTTTTGCTTGTTATCAAATAGTTCAATCATGATAATGAAAGCAACGTGAGATAATTATGAATAAATAATTGTCAGGAGCCTTTTTTTTTTACCGAGTTTGTATGACAAATTAAAACAAGTGCGGAAATAAAAGAGTTCCTCTCTAGTAAAAAAAAAAAACATATAGCCTAACAACAAAAAACGTCGTGCATTGTGAAAGCAAAATAAAAGGGAACAAAACACATGCCAGAGCTTTTAATGAATTTAATGAGATGAAAATTTCTATGCTTACAACAGTCAACAAACAGCAAAGAAGTTAATTATTTCTTGTTTTTCAAAAGAAAAGTAATTATTAAAATCATCAATAGTGCATGCAAAAAAAACGTTTTCATTGTAAAATACGTTGTAATATATACATAGAAATATTTTATTCAACTATAACTTTTTTCGTCTCTTTGTCTAATAATATTGTTGAAAATCATTCAACACATGCCCAATCTTTTCTGTCTATAGTCGCATAATATTACTACGATTTTAGTAATAAATTAATTATGACAGTAATCTGTTTATATGTTTAAGAAATAGTCTTTGATAAAATGTGAACAATTATTATTAATATTATACAAATCAAAACTTGTTTGATTCAATTTATTAAATGATTTTTTAAGTTTTGATGAAACCATCAATTATGTACTTGATTCAAACATAATGTCATGAGACATTTTGCTCTTCAATCGATATGACATTTAACTTGAGCTTTTTTTTTTCTTCTAAAATTCATATACGATCTGTTTGTTATTGTATTATTCATTGGTTTGTGATTGTTTGCCTTTTTTGCCTATTTCTGCTGCCGATCATAAAAGAAACTATTTTTAGTACTCAGCTTAATCTTTACAGCAAGACGTATTAAACAGAACGGATGTAGTCTTGTGTAAGTGGTAGTGCAAAAAAAAAATCTAGCAAGAAAATGTTTTCTCTTTTTCTCTTTATCCCAACTTCTAGATATATAGTGAATGTTTAGACAAAGAGAATTCATTGACAGAATGTATGATAAAATATAAACACCAAAGAAAAGAATTTTTATTTTATTACTCTTATTACCAAAACAACAAAGGATATTAATGTTGTATTATAATAGTCAAAATGAGCGACCTAACAATCGTTACATTTTGTCAATTCTTATCAAATTTCACTCGTAATCGATGTTATTTGATTGAAAATTCGAATGCATGTCGATGTGTTGGTGATGTTACAAATCCAAGTAAGTATTTATTTATTTATTTATTTATTTTAGTATATTCATTTTAATATATTTATTTATTTATTTAGTGTCGCCAACACTTGTTGTTAGTACAGCACCTGATATAATGTCAAGTGAAGTATTTTTAATATTTTTTGTTTTGGCTATATGGTTATCAGCAATTGGATTTTGTCTTAATCAATATAAGTCACTTCGTCGTCTTGAAACACAAGTACATTATTGTGTTAATCGTAAAGATCCATTGAATATTGGTGACATTAAAATTGTTACACGTGAACAAGATTCAATTATATATAAAAAGAAACGTTATTCAACATTACTTGATACACATATTAGTCAAGATGAATTAAAAAGTATAAAGTATGTACAACAATATTTACCAAAAAATCCTATGAAAATAATGCCACCAATATTATCTACACTTGCTAGTAGTCATGAGGATCTTTCAAATAATATTCCATTATCAACAGCAGTTGGACCTAGTCCGTCAACAAATATTTCATTAAGTACATATCAAGAAATAAATGAATTTCAATCATCAATACCATATTTCACAACTGATACAGAATCAAATAGACGTATTGAGAAAAGTTCATATTCGAATCGAAAAGGTAAAAACAATTTTCAAAAATATGATAATCTCAATTGTTAAGAAAAATCTTTAAAACAAAATGGTTATATAAAAGAAATTATTTTCAACTAACAAAGATAATCGAATTTCAAATAAGAAAAACACAAGATGGGAGTTTACCTCTTGCTTTAATCCGAACAGAAGTTCATTTAATAATAGAATAATCATATTAAAAGAATTCTTCTCAATAGGAGTCTTTTTTTCGTATTCTATTTATTTTAATTTTTTTATCGATTGAAAACCACTAAAATATTTTCATAGTTTTATCTATTAAAAATCTCTGACAAGTTGCAGAATTTTATATAATTTTTCAAATCAATGTTTAAATGATACATGAAAAATGAAAGAAAATTTTACTTAATTCATATATGTAGTAAATATGCCGTCTTCTTTTTATTATCTCAACTTTCTAATTCATTACTTATTTAATTATCTTCTAGAAAAAATAAGTCATTTTAAGTTAACACCTCATCAATATTAAGATTTTATTTTAATTTCGATACTAAATCTGTGATTTGAGTATTCACAAAAAATTTCATAGATTATGACAGAAGATATGAACAGACCGTTGCAAACATCTTAGTAATGACACATCAGAGACGTGACAGCCATCCTCAGTAACACTCTCTCCGCATCAAAGACTCATACAGAAAATAGCTCACTTCATGCAACTTTGAAGATGAAGACATTTCTGATATAAGATCAAAGACTGTATAAGAATAACACCTCGCTATAATCTATGAACTACTTTCCTATTGCATTTTTGAACGATTAAGTAAAAGGATGGCGAAGATATATGTTCCAAATAAATAAAACTAAGTGATTTTCTTCTAATTAGTAACAGCAGGTACATCGTGTTTCATATTTGAATTTTTGCATTGATTCCACTAACCATTTTTTTTTGTATCTTTCGACAATAGCGAGGAAAGTCCTCCAACTGTTCAGCTGCTTTTGACTCGAGGCTACGCACATTATTTAGACTAAATGAAGTATGAATATCCTGAAAAGAATTCGTGCCCTTACCTTATTAAAATGAAAATACTGCATTATTATGAATAGAATCAGATTTGAACGAGAATAGTTTATTGTGAAAGTTTCCGATCGTTTGATTTACTTCTATTCTGACATAAGAACATAAAATCTATAGGTTGGTATGAGTTACGCAAAAGACATGCTATTACCATAGTTGTGTCTTAATGATTGGAACAACGACAAGATTTGAAACATTCATAAAAAACTATTCTTGCTAAGATCTATCTTGATGCCAAGTTTCAAGTCGAAATTCGACAATCCATTTTTCCAGTATTTCTGAGAAAGGTCACAACATTTAGTTAAAAATATCTCCGTCACAATAAACGAAAGAAACGAAGTCTTCTGAGGGTATTCATAGGTCATTAGGGTCTAGATTAATGCACATTGTTTTGATTGAAAAGTGATTGAACAATTGGAAGGTTTCTCTCGTAGGTTTGGGATCTGAATATTTACTGATTCAACCTAAGTTTTCGACTTACTGGGAAGATTCTTTATTCATAGATATCGTGTATTATTGTAATTCATATTATGAAAAAAAAGGCAAGAATTAGAAAATCTCATGATGAATTTTATTTTGAATTACTACAGTGTTTTATTCTATCCGTTGTTCAAAAATACTATTCTTGTAATAGTTCAATAGAACAATCATTTTTTTTTTCATAGGAAGTGCTCAATCTTCAATAGGTCTTACTATTCCACGTATTTTCACTCCAAGTAGTTTACCAGCATCATGGCATGATTCAAATTTGTGTACAATAGGTTGTTCAACACAACATTTATGTGTTCCACCGAATAGTCAACGATCTACTCGTCATTCTGATGGTAATATATCACTGCCAGTGCCAAAAATAAGTGAAACCTATGCGGAAAATTCTAATGAACAATTGCTTGATCCTCGTCTTATATCTGAAACAGTTCGTCGAAGTTTATTAGCATTACATCGTGAAAGTCAAGAAAATGTCAATCTATCTAGAAAAAAAGGAAAAACAAGATCAGAAAATGATGTAAATGGATCATTTACAGCATGGAAAATTAAAATGAAATCAAAATTAAAACGTGCACCTCCTCATCCACAACATCAAACATGTTCACATTCCAATACATTTTTAATGTCATCTATAGGATATAATTGTAATGACCAGGATCAACATTTATTAGAACATGATAATACAAATAATGAATCTCCACATTTGATACAACCTTCCGATCATTATTCAACATCAATAAGTCCATCAGTTCGACGAAGTTTAAAACATTATCCAAAATATTTAACACAAAGTACAAGTGAAAGTGAAACAACACAAGAAGAAGTACCAGCAACAACAAGTATTTATGTATCAACAGATGAGGATGAATCAGCTGAAACAATTATTGAAACAAATGGAAGATCAACATGATTGTTATTTGTTTTTTCTTTTGAAATATACCGGTGACCTTTTTTTTTTCTTTTTTGGAATAATTAATTAACATGAATGATTTTATGATGAGAAGCTATACCAGAACATTTTCTCCTATGATAAAATAGAACATATTCGAAAGATATTGATACTTTTAGTCCAAGAAAGTTCTTGAAAAAAGTTTTCTCCTAGCTATGATAGTCGTCTTAAACATCTCGATATCGGCAAAATGAATTAATTTCCTCGTTCCTAACAATCTTATAGCAAAATCGAACGATTCGCAATCGTTTTGAATATCCGGCGAAACTTTCGACGAAAAACATGCAATTGAATTCGATGAATGTTTCACTCACACTCTAATCTACGCTTGAATAAATAGTGACATTGGAATTGAAAATCATAGTCTATGATTTAGACAACACTGGTAAATTTGAATTTTTACATATGTATATTTTTTTAATATGTTGAATTCAAATTGAATAAAGCTTCTCTAAACAATCAATTGAAATGAACTAATATGCTAATTCGTATATATCGAAATTAAGATTACAACTGATTCACATGAAACTTTTACCATAGATAGAGTATTTAAAATAAGGAGATACATGTTCAAGGCAAGAAAATTTTAAACAAAGCTTTTTCTATACACATCTTTGGAACATATTTTACAACAAGCTATTGCGAAAGCTTATTCAAACAACAAGAATCTTTTATAAACTCATCTTGAATATGTATTAGCAGAAATATAAAATCAGATATGCGCTCATAAGATTTTCTCTATTTTTATTTTTTTTAATTTTCATTGTGATTTTTGAAACAAATGACGTTTGTGATGAATGTTTTCGTGTTATAGTTTGCCTTTCTACTATTTATTGTTTGTTTTTTTTCTTTCTTTTTTGTGTTGATGATTTTCTAGAGGATTGAATCAGATTCATTTGAGAGTACGATTTATCTTTGTTCGTTCGAGTTGAAATTTTTACTACAAATATTTGGCAACAGACCTGCAGAATTGACATGTGTATTAGAGCATTCAGTTTGCGTGCTTTACTTTGTCGGTTAACCTTTATTTTGTTTTTCTTAATATAAATAACAAACTGTTTGTCAGAAACTCCGCAACGAAATCGACAACAGTACGGTAACAAGTTAGAAAACTTTGTTATTCTGCTAGCCTTCAATATAATCTATCACTCTTAACTCTTGACTTCGCCTTGATGCTTGCAACCGATTTAGAGACGACTAGTGCTATTTTATAAGAAAAGTAAACAATATCTAACATGAGAACTTTTAAGTCTGGATTCAATTATGATAAAGTGTTTCTGGAATGACTAAGTATCAAGATTATTAGTATTATTCAATGATTCATGGAACTAATTTATTTTTCATCCAGTTATTTTGATTGCATAGTAGCTTTGCCTCTCTTGGGTTTTTTTAATATGTACATTTTAAAAAAATCATTTTACTTTGGTAGTAGGAAGGATTTTTAAAGAATTTCACAGCATTGAGAGAAAATTTTCACTTTAGCGGAATCTTCTGCATCTCTACTTTGAATTATAGCGCAGAGGCGATATCGACGGTTTTAATGTTTGGCCTTACAATCCGGACTTAATGAATCGTGAACGCCAACGCCCCGAATTTCGGTTACACATCTATACGTATGTGTTTCGTGAAAAAAAGTACAGCAAGATATTTGGAAGGTCTTAAAATCAAACGTGAGATGTAGCCAAATTTATCTAGAAAAAATATTTAATTCCCATTAGATAAAATTTGATAGAATTCGTAAGTGAAGCGGGTATAGTTCCTTTGGAAAACCAGATTTTTCCGGTAACAACCGTAAAAGCTTTGTTCAAATTTTTTTTCTTTGAACAATTATTTCCTTATTTTACGTACTTTATATGTGGCAAAAATTCCCGATGGATCCCTTGTATTATTTTCGAAAACCAAAGACTGCCAAAAAGGATGTGGTTTCAGAAAATGATTATATAGGCTTAAGGTCTATGCTCAACAGTTTAGAAAGATCACACTAATACTATTAGTATGATAAAGTGTTTTAGAGATTCTGAAATGATGTTAAAATTTATCGCTTATACATGTAATAAAAACAGACCGACTCAAATTTTGTTGGCCTATTCCATTGATTGAGTTCTAGATTACCACAAAACTGTAGCTTGATAGATTTCACGATAATTAAAAAGAAGTCATAATAATATGATGATGTTCTATTTTTATAGTTTTGTCGTTTGATATTTTAAAATTAAAACTATTTAAAAAAAACATACATTAGTTTATCACTGTTCATAGGTTTCATGACCATTTTCATCTATCCGTTATTTTAATTGTACTGTTTTTCTATGGAGGATTTGTTGATATAAAAAACACGAAATTTCTTCTATCTTAATTTAATATTGTTTTTCAATTCTTCTATATTGTTGTACTATTGTTCTTGAAATACTTAAGTTGATCATCGATCAATTTTGAACTGCACAACAATTCAATCGGCAAACGCATATCAACCTCTTCAAGAATATTCTAAAGTATGATATATCATCTTAAACAATTTGCAATATACAATTCGATATTGCATTCAAATCTCTAATCAATCTTATATTTGAATTAAATTGTTGTATTCATGCAAATTACGTTAGACCTTCGAAAAGTTTGTTTTCATTAATGTTGAAAACATCACTGATGAGAAACAATGACTAATAAGTCTAATAGAATTATCTACAGTACCGAGTCATTGGAAGTAAATGATTACTTTATGTATAGAGTATATATCATACATCTGTCATTTTTATAGAGAGTTCAGCTGTTCTTGTTTTTTATGATTTATCACGTTTTTCACTAGGACATATATAATGTGCTACAAGTTTTGAAATTAAAGATATGACAATATTATTCGCCAAAGCAGAAAAAAAATTGAAAGGAGATGGGAAGTAATGTTGAATTATAATCAGTTTTCTTCAACAGTTCAAAAACGGCTCATACGATATATATATACATAATATAGCTGTGAGATGATAATGGACTATATCGTATAAATATATCACTTATGCTGAAGGAGTTGAAGAGTATTCAAAGCCACACACATTTCTTTGATGAGAATCTTGATCATGTTGAAAAATTAAGTTTTATAAATTTGTTAATTTTTCGGTTGTTTTTATTTTTCATATTATTGTTCGAATGAATCCTGTGCAGTCGTTACCAATTATATTCTTTCATTGAGATGTGCAAAAAGCAAATATATTTTCATAAAGGAATTATTTTCTTCTACGGCAGATGTTTATAAAGTATTTCAGGTTTAAAATTAGTTTCACTATATATTTGTATTGAATTTTATTGATTGAAAGTCGTTAAAAAGTAATAAATCGAGCTCATTTTCAGAGTTTTATCATATGCAAGAACAATGAATTCTAAAATCATGTCACATACTCTAAAGGAAATTTTTTAATTCCCACTAGATACGTATTCCGCAGGTACGAGATATTTTACACAATCCTAGAGCATTCTTAACGATGATGTTACAAAAGTCAAATTATACTTGGCTCTTTACTTTTAGAGTCGTTCTTTTCTGCACAATCTCAGACTTTTCCAACAGTAAATTTTCGAATGTCATCAAATCAGAGTTATACAAGTTATACATTCTTTATTTAGTCATGAGCATTATTTATTTTTTCTTATGAATGAGTTAATTTGTTGAGTGAATGAACATCAAAATTAAAAAATAATTTCTGTTGTTCCATTTTCTGGTTCAACATGTGTACCAACAATAAGTGAATGTTGATATGCATTAAGTTTGAGTGGAACTTTATCATAATCTGATAATCGACCTATAATAAAGGAGAATATTTATTTATCTACTATTTGTTTCAAAATATTGTAAATGTACTTCCCTGGTTTTTAAATAATTTTTCACAGAAACACCATAAAGACCTGTAGTTTTTACCAATTCAAGAGAGAAAACTCAGAGCCGTATCGAAATATATCAAATACTGATTGTTCAGCAATGGATTAATCAGATGAATTCTTGCTATAGATTTCCGAAATTGAGATTCTGAAACTATTCCCCTATTTCTATTCACGTAAGGCCAACATTCCTAGTTGATTCCGTTTGAGAGTTAGTACATTTTTCGTGAGATCTCCAGTTGAACACAATTGACCTGTAACATTCTGAAAAAATAGCTAGGCAGAGAGAATTCGCCGTGCAGAGGCGAATGACGACATTTGCTTTTAGATTTGAAATAATCTGACAGTCTTATCCCAAGATTTCTGAAATAGCAGCTTCCTCGTTATATGGAGGCTGATTGCAAAATTTCTGAAATATTGGGATAACAATGTGAGATTATTTTAAATCTAAAAATAAAAATCATCATTCAACTTAATACTATGAATTCTCTTTACCCAGTTGCTCTTCGAGTGATCATAGGTTAATCAGCTAAAATCGGAGGTGTCAGAAAAAGTCTTATAACTTGTGTATGGAACAAGCTACAAATATCTGCCTTGTGTAGATTACAAAATAAGGATTTTTTTCTATCAATTAGTCTTATTAAAAGCTTTAGATCAAAAGAGAAATAGTTTCAGAATAGCATTTTCGAAAACCTTCACTAAGAGTTTCATTGATTAATGTATTACTGATCAATCAAATTTCAATATATTTCGACGGTGTCGATTTTTCTTTTTTGAATAGTGAAAACCGCAGGTCTCTATATTGTTCCTATGAAAAGTAATTCAAAAAAAGAAACAGTGAAGTGTAGTATATATTGACATAGATATTAATTTATTTAAAATACATACTAGCTGTAATTAATTCTAATGGCCAATGTGTACAGGTAGTTCTATTTCGAACAAAATTTTCTCTTAATTCACGAAATTCTTCTAAATTTTCATACCGAACTCCATCAGGTTCAAACATTGATAATGGGCTCATACATATGTAAGCAACAATACGTAAAAGTTGAGGCTCCGATAATAAATTATTTTTTCGTTTATCGTGAAGAGCTGGTGTATTACAATGGATACATCGAGAATCCCAAACAACCAGATCTCCTGCTTTACATTTAACTAAACGAGGATGTACTCTTTCCATTACTTCATGAGGAATCGATACAAAATCACCCCATAAACGGTTTTCATCAAGAATAAATTGTAAATCAATAAAATTTTTATGAGAATCCGGTACAATTACAAGACCACCTGTTGATTCATCATTATCAGTTAAAGAAACAAAACCTTGTATTGAACATCGATCAGGTTTTCGGAATGGATTCTATATGCGAAAAAAAAACCGAACAAAAGAGTCAAACAAAACAAAATAAAGCTAACATATTTACTTGATCACAATGATACCAAGCGCTATCTGTTTTCCATTTTTTATTTAAATTCCAATCCCGAAAACAACCAACTCCATCAAAAGATGTAAACAATTCATTAGAATTCCATATATGTGAAAAAACTTTCTTTACATTTGGTTTCCCACGAATATACCACATAAATTCTGATTGACCAATACCATGATCATTTAATAGGCCAATATAACATATTCCAGGCCTATAGATATTCAGATTTGTTTTTTTTTTACGAAATCTTTGATTTATTGTTAAATTAACTTACCAATGTTCATTCCATGTTTCAGGATCATTACGTCGAATATCATAAGGGCTTTTTAAATTTTCCAAATGTTTCCATAATAAATCTATACTATTGTTTATTTCATCATTCGTAAGAATATCACTAAATATAGCATAACCACGTTCATTTAAATGTTCAATACCTTGTTGAAGTTCTTCGATATTTTGAACGGAAAATCGAGGAGAAATCACTTGATAATTTACTTCTACTTCTGATTTGTTCATCATCATAGATTCTTTCATTTATTGCAATCCTACTAATCGAACAACGTGATATATATATAGTTGTCATTAGTCACTAAGTTGTTGTTAGCAATTACAGTTTTGAAATAGATAAGAAAATGATGAAATTTCTAAAAAACGACATTACCATGATAATGCATATAAAAAGAAACAATAGTTCGAAAGAGAAATGATCGTTTCATTCATTTTAATTATTAAACAATTTTATTTTTTGTAATAGTTTTCATAATTTCAAAGTACAATAAACATAAAAAAACCTAACATATAGTCTTTTACAATCTTTTATACATTAGCGACATCTCATCTAATCTTGTTAACAGAAAAGGCAAATATACAAAATCAATGGAAAAACTATTGCATTAGTTTTTTTTTCTCAACAACGTGTTATTGCTTGTTGTTTTTTCTTGATCTCAAAACATCGTGTCGAATGGCTGCTCTTGTTAATCGTGTTACAGCTCTTGTACCAAAACTTGCTCTTCGTAAGTTTTATCTGTAATCTTTTTTATTAAAATCATTGAATTGATTTATAGCTGTGGCACGTTATGGACAATCAAAATTATCTCGATTTTGGTATTTTGCTCGTGTTGAATTACGACCACCAATGCCCAATGAATTCGGTCAAATTCAACAAGGAATACAACAAATTGTTAAATCAGCTTCAACTGGTGCTTGGCGTCAATTAACAGTTAAAGTAAAATATTGTTATTTGTTTACTTAATCAGCTTATATTTTTATCTTTTAAAAAACATAGCAATTTTCATTAAATACACTCGTCGGTCTTGAAGTATTATTTTGGTTTTATATTGGTGAATGTATTGGTCGTGGTAGCATCATCGGTTACCGACCTGGACGTAGTGAAGGCATCCCAGCTCCATATAAATACTTTATGTGATCCGTATTTCTTTTTCTTTTCATAGTTCAGTGATCATCCTTTATGTTTTCTTTTGTTCTTCTCATCCGTCTCTTTTCTTCTTCTTTTTTTTTTAAATAAACACATAAACATAGACGCATGAATTGAAAATGATTTGATAAATGATGTACTTTTTTTTAAATAGATATGCAATGGCCGCTGATATGAACGAAACATTTATGATTCGAACATCAACACCTGAAATGCCAACTGAAGATAGTGAATTACCAATTGATAAAATTCAAAAAAATTTAACACAAGTCCAATTAAAAACTAAATCAGCTGATGAACACAATCAACATATTGTTCAAACACAACGACATCAAACACCACCAATGGAACTTGTTATTTTACCAAAAACTCAGGATGATATTATGGTAGGTTATATTTCTCTTCGAATAAATTAATTTTATTCTGCTTTTGTTTTTTTTTTTTAGTTTCCAAATGTTATCGATCTTAACGTAGGTGGTTGTCATTATACAACGAGCTTATCAACATTACGAAAATATGAAGATTCAATGTTAGCAGTTATGTTTAGTGGGAGATATGACCTTGTAAGAGATGAAGATGGACATATTTTTATTGATCGTGATGGAAGTAATTTCGGGTATGACATTGTTTAGATTTTTTTTCTTGCAAAATTAAAAAATCAATTTGTTCAATGCTATAGAATATCTTTGTTTGTTTAAGAAGTTTAATAATTAGAATAGTTTCAAAAATATTTGTAAAATATAATTCAATGTTTTGTTTTTAATCAAAAAATTTTGTTCTTATTAAAATTTATTTATAAACTATTCATTGTCTTGAATGAATAGTACAGAAGTATTTTTAACTAGTTTTATGATTCAGATACGAGTAGGGAAAGAGGCAAAGGTCTGTTAAATGAAGATTGAAATTGAATATCTCTGTCATAGTTTGAACGAATAGATTGATGTTTTTACTAATGATAAAAGAATGTTCATGATGAGTATTCTTGAGGAAAATATGAAAGAGAATCGTTCTGATGCAACACAATGAACTTCGACATGGCAGTGCACTCTTCCTTGATTACTTTCAACGAACAATCTCGTTAATTGATCCAAAGACCCTAAACTCATATTTGTCAAATACTAGTAGATCAACTAATGATGGGTGGAACTAATCGTTTTTCGTCTTAGGCTCATCTTGTCCATATCTAGGACCAACTGCTCATTACATTCTCTAGAAGTTTCACAATTTGGTGTAGTTTTAAGCGATATATTGAATTTTTAGAGAATTCAGTCCGTGAAAGAATAAAATCTTAGTTACAAACTTTTATCTTAAAACTGTGCCGCAATCAACGTCTCAATAAGACTAACTCATGCACAGAGTTTCAGAAGCATTGCATGCCATATCTCCGAGCAATTAATTGTTCAAAATCTAAATGTCCCTCATTGATATTGTATAAAACATAAAGATCTTGAAAAACTAATCTCTCGGAAGTGCTGCACGGAAAACTAAAACATTTTTTTCATAAGTCAGTTTCGTTAAAAATCCCACACCCCGATTAAAACTTCACAAAAGAACACATCCTTTGAAGGTTATCATATGGAGGTAGTCTATTATTATTTGCTGAAATATGTGCTCTTTCAATATAGAAATCAATAGTGATATGTCAACAAGATTGTTTTCAATATGTTTCTTAAGGATATGAAACATGAACATCCTTTTATCTTCAGTAGAAAAAAAATCAGCCTATTTGGGACAACTATGTCAGAGATATTCAATTTTTACGCTCATGTAACTGATTCTTGAATCATGTGTTGTATTTGGAAAGATGAACAACTTTGTTTGCTTTTTTTTAGCCATATTTTAAATTATATTCGTTGTGATCAAATGCCACCGGAATCAGTTGCATTAGATGTATTACGTGAAGCAGAATTTTTTTGCATTAGTTCATTAATAGCCAAACTAGAAAGTTCAAGTCCATGTGTTATATCATTACGTCGACGTGAATCATTTCGTCGTCTGATACCCGATTATGAAAATATGAAAATGGATATTATTAATCGATCAGCTGAAAAACGTTCATCATTTCATGAATCACGTGTCGTGATTACACAACTTGATCATACAAAATTAAAAGGAACTATACCATGTTATAATTGTAGTCGTGAATTTGTTACAGTTAATCATGGTATTTTAAAATTAGAATTTTTAAATTCCATATATCAAAAAATTTTTTCTTTCGTTTTTTAATTAGCTTGTGCTTTTGATGGTCTTACAGCTGATTTACAAATTCAACAACAACTTAAACCCATACAATCGGATATACATATTGATATGGATAAACTTGTCGCGTATGAAAAATTTGATTTAATTTTCTATGAATTTATTTTTCTATTCAAAAAAATTTAGATTTGTTGTTGATGAACTTGTTCATGATGGTTTTAAAGCTTCTGTTGAACGTGTAACATGTCGTTTTAGTGTCCGATGTCAAAGTTGTACTCTTAGCGGTTTATATACTGCTGGCGGAATTTTAGCACCAAGAGAATGTCAAAACATTGCTCATGTCGTCAAATTTATATGGTCATAAACTTTTCAGTCTCACCTTTTTTTCTTTTCTTTCTATGAAATAATTAATAGTCTCTTGCATGTTTATCTAGTCAACATCATGTGCGTTTATGTTTTGTATTTTCTGACAATATGTGTTCTCTATTTCTTTTTTGTCTTTTTGAAATTGCATTGAAATCTTTTTTTTTGGCTATTAATAAAAAAAATTGCGACATATTTAAAGCTTTACTATGATAGATAAAAGAATGAAGAATTTTGTCTAGATTTTAATTGTGTATAGTCTTAATGTAGGCTTGGAAATTTTTTCTAAAATTTATTGGCAATAATTACATCGACAGTTTATCTTCGCAATAAGATAGATATAGAATGGTAATAATAAAGAGTGTTTCATAAGTTTCGGACCCATTTTTATTTTTATTTTGTTTTCACTATGTTTAAATGTAAACAGATATTGACCGTATATTTTTGAAGAGCAGTATCTAGACTGTCATCCAAGAGGATTTATAATCAATTTGCATTAACCCTAAGAAAATGCTGCATGAATGAAATTATTGAAAATATTCCATCAAATTTCGATTTTTAAGGGGTATTCCAGAACTTCTGTTATATTTTGAAATGTATCGTTCTCGCGTTCAAAAAACGCAAACTTATTGAGACTTTGGCAGATTATTGTACATATCAAGTATAACATAGCTACAAAGTTTGAAGTCTATAGCTTTTACTATGGATAAGAATCAGTAACAAGATTGTCATGAACTAAATTTTCAATTTTCCTGATTATCTTGATTATCATAAAAAAATACAAGTAATGGAAATGAAAAGAATAGCACAGTAATAGGTGTCGATGTTCGTGTCACTCATAAACGCCTTGATGAATTATCAATTTTAATCATGCTGCTATTTTATCTGTCATTTTATATTACTGTGCTATTCTTTTCATTTCCATTACTTGTATTTTTTTTTTATAATAATCAAAATGATCAGGAAAATTGAAAATTTAGTTCATGACAATCTTGTTACTGATTCTTATCCATAGTAAAAGCTATAGACTTCAAACTTTGTAGGTATATTATACTTGATATGTACAATAATCTGCCAAAGTCTCAAGAAGTTTGCGTTTTTTGAACGCGAGAACAAAACATTTCAAAATGTAACAGAAGTTCTGGAATACCCTTTAAAAATCGAAATTTGATGGAATATTTTCAATAATTTCATCCATGCAGCATTTTCACAGGGTTAATGCAAATTGATTACAAATCCTCTTGGATGACGGTCGAGATACTGCTCTTCAAAAATATACGGTCAATATCTATTTACATTTAAACACAGTGAAAACAAAATAAAAATAAAAATGGGTCCGAAACTTATGAAACACCCTTTATGTTCAATATGGGAGTTTTGACTGATGAAATAGGAAATCTCGAATCTAGAAAGAATTTTTCAACTGTCAGAAATTAAATCTTATTCTAGTTTATCACATAATAGAAAAATTTCGTAGATAATCTGGCAAGGACTTTGCGGCTTATTCTCATGACCACAGTACAGATCTGTAAATAATTCCGTTGTCACTACCACTTTACATTGTCGAAAGTTACACAGTAACGGCAAGCATTACAAAATACAATGTTTACAACGAAATATAACAAAAAATAAATAAAGAATTAAAACATTGATATAAGTAATAAGAAAAAAATGTGGCAGAAGTTCGTAATCATTTCAATAAAAGGTTTATCTAGCAGATCATAAAAACATTCATTTAAATGTTAACTTTGTTCGTATAGTATGTTAACTATAAAATTTAGATTCCATAAATGAATGAAGATATATCTGAAAAAGATTTCAATAGATATTTAAGAAACAAAGAACGATTATCTATATTTCAGCTGTGACAAGAGTCTTTTTATCACTTCATTATTGATAGGAAAAGTCTTTGAATAAACTTCAATATGAATTTTATCTGATATGTCGAGAAAAGAAAAAAACACGAATTAAACTGTCGAAAGGAAATATTTAAACAATGAAAATATTTCTATTGATTGATAGTATTTTTTTTAATCTTTTTTGTGCATCAGTAATATTCAATTGGATGTCTCTGATTATGCTATTAGTAGAGTCTAGGTTTATACTTATGTAAATCATGTTACCAATGACAAATTGATTGCGAATCATTTTCTCATTTTGATACAAAATATAGAGATTAAAATTGAAATAAAGTCATAAAGATGTATATGAATAGCAGACGATCGAAATTATTATTAAAGATTTCAAACAAAGATTCAGAGTGTTGAGAAATTGTTTGAATTTTCTTAATAAAGTACTCCAGAAAAGTCCTTGGCTCCCTGTAATTCTATGAAGTATTCAAATCAATCGGATATTTTCATTCATTACGAATGTAGAATTAATGCCTTTATCATTCATATAATATGAAGTCACTATCATTTTCTATAACATTATATATGCAGTTTTTCATATTTTCCATAAGAGCTGATGCACATTTTATTTGGAAGGCCATCCATTTTTTCGAGTTAGCAGCAACTAAAGAGAATTAATTTTCTTTGATAAGCTTATCTGTAGAAGTTTCTACATGTTTTCAACAGGATTAAGATTAGGCAACGTTGATGACCCGTCGAGTTTTGCACTACATGTGTCCATACCCCATTCATTTTCAAATCTCGATGTGCTCTTGGGATTATTATCTTCATGACACTTTCAATTAGTTGATTCACACTTAAACTGATCTCCAGCTGTCGGCAAGAGACTACGATTATAAATAGTGCAGAGCATTTTGACACCGAGATTTTCTCCAAAACATTAGATATAACTGAAGTCACTGCTTCAAATTTCGCACACAAGTTACAATAAACCATTTATTTATGTATAATACTGCGAACATATAGTATTAACAACCTTAACACATTCGCGGCGATACGAGTATTGTTTTTTTATAATTTGTGAAAGGCTTCATTTCTTTATTCATGATAGTTGTAATACTTCAAAACAGCTTTTGGCAATGTTTCTCTTATGGATATGATCTACGAACATTCCTTTATCAGTGGTAAAAGAATCAGTCCTTTTGGTCAACATATGGCAGAGATATTCAAATTTTTCTGTGCTAAAGAAACTTTTGGGTCGCTCTGTAGTGGCACCCACCGGTAGGCTGCATCGCCTCGAATGTGTTAAACAACAAAATATCATTCTCTTGTATTCGTGAGCTCTTATAACAAGCAATAATGATAACTTTTCGATAATTTAGAGTATAGACTTTGTAGACTTTCAAAAACTCTATCTTATTGCTAATATTCAAGAATTTATATAGAAAGAACTATGCGTTTATTTTCTTCAAAATATTGGAACAAGCGCGTTCTTTGTTACCTGTAGTTTTTCACGAGACAGAAAAACTCATACAACTCATGAGATAATATATTCAACTATTAATTATCGATGAAAGTGATATTTTTCAAACAAGTAGCACTCGCTCATACTAGAGAAATTTTGTAAGGGATTTTTTGCCATTGATCTTCCTTGTAAAGATATGTCCGTATTATCAGATTTTCGCCTTTGAGCAAGCTATTCATGAAAAAATCAAAGGAAAGGAATTTTCATCTGAGTTTTTGTTCGTAAATAGGTCTCATGCTCCTTGGAATATCCTGGAAGTATTATTTACAATGAATGATTGCTTCTCAAAGTATTGGATACTGCAAAAAAATTAGTTTTATGACATATGATTGTTTTTTTGTGAATATTTGGTGAGTCGATAAATAATCATCTGTGTTGACTGAAACTTTCAGAACATTCTAAAGATCACTAGAACTGTTTAAGAGTCAAAGTTCACACAAAAACTCCTTGTTTTTAATTTATTTATGGATACCCTATCACAAGTCGAAAATCAGATAAATTGATTGATAACTCCATAAAGAAAGTCAATTCGAATAAACCCTATTAAGTTTTTACTATTCTAATTGAGTTTCTTTCATGCGTAAAATTTTACTTCGATCGGCGATTAATAGTTGGATATGTTTCACTCTTCAGGCAGACACGTTTATAGAAGGGAGGATTTGAGGAGGATCGATTCTCTTTCTGTCAAGAAAAAGTCGTACTATCAATTTACAATGTTTGTACTTGTAACGACATTTGAGTCCGATAATCAATGTCAACACTATGATAGTGCTGTCATTTTGTTTGTTATAATTAATGTCAAATATACGTATGATGCATATAATCACGAGTATTTTCTTTAACTTTATGATTCACATATAACAGTATTAGTGTAATATTTTTTCAGCAAAACATCTATCGAAAATCATGAATATAAATATACATTTTCTTCTTTTTCGTTTTTCAGCGTGTAGAATATTTATCAATTATCAATAAAGATGAAATACAAATAATTTCTGTCCTATGTATCGCACGCGAACAAAAAGGCTCATTAGAACTAGATGGAAAAAATGATCGCCTTCTTCCAGTCGACAATTTTATGAGCATGTCTACTGTCAGGCAAAAATTAGTTTTAAAACAAAATTCTTTTCATTAGAAAGCTACGGTGTCATATTATAGATTCTGTGAATATTTTTAGCTGAAATATCCTTTCTTATGCTCTATATTGCGTCTTAGCACATAGAACGCATATGCTTACATCGAAAAGTTGTATTTTGAAGTTTTAGAATAATATTCTACTAACAGGAAGAAGCAACAATGAATCAAAATAAAAGAGTATTTGAAAAAGTTGTTCATGTTACATGTTCACAGTATTACTTAAATTAATAATTTATTTTTACTTTTGTGGTTAATCATTGGTATATGATTTTATGGAGAATTAAATGCCGAATTTTTTGAAAAGAATAAGTTCGATTCAAAATTATAAGAACTGAAAAGAGAGATTAACAAACTACTAATACTACCATTGATTGTGAGCCACATGTTATATCATGATATTTATAAATGGTACAACTATAAATCTATATTCATCTGTTTACATATCAATGTTAACCTCGAAAAAGGATCAACCTTTGTACATTTTAACCATGATATTTATTTTTATTTCAATCTTTAATCGATATCAATTTTCATTTCATTCTTCTGTATATATTATGTGTACAGTTAAAAGAAAGTAAAGTTTAGTATATGAATATTCTCGTAGAAATCAACATATAATATTCAATGGGCAATCAAGTAGAGTTGATTATTTCATTTGATAAAAATAGAACATTGTTATATTTTAGAATAAAATTCAACAAAATATTGAAAATATTCAAGACCATGATCAATCTTATGTTATAAATCTTGACGAAATTGTTGAACAATGGATTAGATCTATATGGAATAAAGCAAAAACAAAATCATTATCACGTTTTAAGTAAATATTATTTTTTTTTTTTAAATTAATTTGATTATTAAAAATCTATTTATCGATTTAAGACATGAAGATCTTCTTATAAAAATCAATTGGAAACATGTTTCATTTATACAAAATAATATTAATTATTATAATTCATCAATTTCAAAGTTTTCACGAACAATTTTTCGTACAAATTTTGATAATAAAACAACTAATGAACATTCATATACATTTGCAACTGAAAAATCTACAAAATCAATATTTAAGTTTACATTTACTCGTAATGTATATAAATCACAAGAATCAACGATTGTTTTTCATTTACCTGAGCAAATTATCAAATTAAATAATGATATACAATGTGAACAAACTATTCCATTTGGAAAAGATACGTAAGTGGAAAAACCTTTCAAAAGTATTTATTCATCAGTTGATTTGTCTTTTTATAATTAGTACAATAGAATACGAAAAATTTTGGGACGTTAATAGTCAAATACGTGTTCCATCTCTGACTCGTATCATAGCCGAATTGAATATTGATGAAGAAGAATTTCGTAGTCATTTTTCTGTATCTATACAATTTTCTGGTCATATTACAGCAACTATTTCAACTCGTCAAGCACCAAATACTTATTTGAAATTTATTCATGGTGATATTGTTAAAGTTATATATCAAGCTATGAAAAATAATCCTCGATTAAATGTTTTTAAACTGATTCAAGGAAACTCTCCTTCAATATGTTTTATAATCTATGGTAAATGTTTATTTCGTTATGGTGTTAAACAAAATATTGTAGTTAATCAAGAATTATTGGAAAAACCATCAGTTTCTTATCCGAATATGCCATCAGCTCCTTTAGAATTTTGCTATTGAATATCATTAGATATGAAATCTGATGATTTGATTTATTCAAATATAAATAATTCATGAATGATTATGATATTATCAAAATATGATAAAATAGAAATTGACTTACGAAAGAAGATCTTCCAATGTAAATCTCCATTTTCAATTGATTTTATGCCCATTTGTAGAGTACGATAAGCTGATCACAATAGTATAAAGCATTCTTTTTATGATAGGCTGCCTTTGAGTCGTAAGATTGATTTCAAATTACAAAATGACTGTAAACTGTTGCTTCGGAAGTTTTAATTGTTATGTTAATTTAGTTCTCAACATTTAAAGTTTTAACATTGGATATGTCTTAATTGATCATTTATTTCCCTTATCTATTGTAGTTTTTCACATAAAAATGCAAGAAAACAACTAAATAGAACGTCGGCTCTTGAAAACGAAACATCGGACCAGGCTTTAATTAGTACATCTTTTAAATGGGAGTTGTTCCAATAAGTCTTGATTAGTGTTGGAAAAATAATTGAATATCGGACATCCATCGAATTAATGATGTTGGACTATTCAAATATAGACTCGGTTAGGACGTCTATTCATGTGGATTAAAATTTCTGAAATAACAGGTTACAGTCATTTGTATGAAGTTGAGACTGATTTAACTCCTCAAAGATAGTATATGGTGAAGAACATTTTATGCTATCATGATTGGTTCAATACACTCTACAAAATGGGGTAAAGCCGTTTAAAAACGAAGATTCACACTTGAGGACCTACGCTCGTTAATTTTTAAACACAATAATAAATTCGCTTCTTTAGTACATAAAAGATAAATGATGCATCGTAGTGATTACTCCTGTATTAGAAATAAATAAATGTACATTCTATTTGAAGCTAGAATTCTACAGATGAAAATTCTTCATATTGGAAAAGGAACGCGATTGATTATACCAAAGGATAAGCAAATAGTGAATGTGTTGACGAAACTTGTCTATTCGTAATCAATGACATGATATACTCTGATGAAGTCATTTAAAAAAAGCTGGAATAATACAAAAAATGAATATCTAGAAATAAGACTTTACAAATAATCTCGTCAAATAGAATTCAACACCTTTTTAAAACGTTCTTCCTGAAAGAAGTCAATTTTTGTCAAATAAATGAAAATTAAAATAAATGCATAGAAAAACAGTCTAAGTTCTTTTCTTTTAGAAAAAATATGATTTTAAAATCGGCATCTCGCTTTTTTTTTGAAAACTTTTCGATAATTTCCGTCATTGTTCATTTTAAAAAAAAGCTTATTAGTTGTTTGCATTGTTAATAAGCATTCTAATAAACTCTATCATGGTTCGAACAAAAAGTAAAGGTCATCCAACAGGCTACACATGCGGATTGCAGACACATTTTAGTCAGATGAGAAAAAATAGCCACATATTAAAATCAAGACAAGATTAATTATGTGAAAAAAGTACAAAAAATCATGAAACATATAAGAGTATCTAAGATTTGTTAGCTTTACACTGTTGACAAATCTAGCTGAAGAACCAAGCTAAATCTTTTCCACAATGTGCCTATTTTTTCCTCTGTTCTCTGTTTTATTCCACATTATGGACATTTTCCAATGTTCAGCCACTTTTGTCTTCATGTCTGCGAGTCTACTTTGCGGACATTTTTTTTCTCTAATCAAGGAAAAATGTCCGCAATCAAAAAGACACGATCCAACGATCTTGAGAAAAAAGAAAAGAAGAACAAAATAAAGAAAACAGAAGAAAAAGAACATGATGTAGTGTGATCAACATATATCATAACAATCCACCATCTGTTACGCTATTTTTATCCGTTCTCTTTTTCTTTCTCATGACTATTTATAAATTATAATTATCGTTTTACGTTTTATAAATATGCAAAATGCTTGAGACGAATATAATTTTTTAATAAAAAAGAAGGCTGAGTATGCATCAGCAAGATGGTCGTAGAAGTGGGGTCAGGACTAATCATTTTTCATTAGCAGTGACACCTTTCATAATCGTGTAAAACTTCCGTGCAGTGTCCTATTGTCACGACTCATGTGTTCTAAATAGATATGGGCAAGATGATTTCGGTTGCAGCAAAACAAGAATCAATTTTTGTTAGATCAGGATCGAAAACAAAAGCTTTTTTCGGCTAGAACCGAGACTCAAAAATAACTAGTTTCACTCATGCCTAGGACTGAGACGACTTACAGTTAATTTTAATAGAATACCTTTGAGCAAGTCAACTATGTTCTTGTCATCGAAAAATAATACAATTTATATATTGAAGTTCAAAAAAGTCGTAAGAGAAGTGTATTCATACACAATTCAAAAGTATATATATAACAGTGGATGATTATACTTTTTAGATGCATCATATAAAAGTGCCTGAAAATGCTAAAATATCGTAAAATTTCTTTTTCAGACGATATTTTTCGTCGTTTTTTTTATCTACGCACTCTTGTTTGATTACGCAACTTGAAATACTCCGCGCACTCTCATTCTATACATTTAGTTTAACTTTTGTTTGAAACAGCATATAAAGATGCAGAGTACAATGAGTTCATTTTTTTAAATTTAGCTTTGTTTTTAATATGTATACAAACACTTATATAAATAGACTCCCATTTATAGAAAGTACTTTGCTAGGCTTTCAATTTGTCACTCGTTTTTTTTCACGTCAAAAGTAATAATTTAAATAAAAGAGCTCTTTAAAATAAAAAAGAAAATTAATTATATAGAATTGTATGTTAATAGTGAATGTTGAGTTGCCGAATGAGCTACTTCTGACGCTTGTTTGATGAGTATTTCTCTCAAACATCATGGTATAGAGCTGAAAATTTTAGCATCGCCTTTCCACTACAGTTCCAACATATCCGAAAAATTTCAGATGGTTTAAATGTACTCAGCGTGATATCGGTTTTTGAGTGAGGAGTCTTAAACTAATTACAGTATTATTTTTGTTTAGTAATAAATCATCGGCGAGATCTTAACAATCTTTATTTAACATTTAAGATGCGTTTTTTTAATAATTTCTTTTTTTAAACATACGACAGTTATCTAAATATGAAAGATATTCATTCAACTTATCTCATACTATGAATGCACACAAAAAAAAACAATTCAATTAGAAATGATCCCCTATGCATGTGTATAATATTCCCTATGTCAAATAACGGTACTTTGTTTTCGTGTAATATGATTATGAATAATTTTTCAGCAATGTCATTATTATTTTGAAGTGTAAATAATTACGACTACATTTTAACGCGATTGTAAGATACTAACTACCTGAGTAATGTTGCCTTATCATTACTGATAGTCTTATGAGTAAGAACTAAATAAATTAAATAGAGAATGATATCATTGTGTTAGTTTTAGCTCATTATGAATAAAAATTTCTATCTCAAAATAATTGAAGTAAATTTTTTTTTCTTTTAAATATTATATAATTAAAATTTGAGAAAAAAAAAGGAAATACACATAAAGAAAGACAATAGTTAAATATATTGTGCATTCTATAAGAAAAAAAAAGACGCTCGTTGATTTATCCGTTTAAGTCGATGATAAATATAAATTTTTATATTAAATATGGAAGAACGTATGATTTGATTGCTTCAAAGAAAAATAAATCTTATGATAAAATTTCATCTTGTTGAAGTTTTGAATAATTTGTTGTATCACTGAATTTATTATCCGCTAATGAACTAGACGTTGATTCATTATCTTCATTTATCTGATTAGATTTAAATTTTTTTGCTGAATTTTTCAATGCTTGACGTTTATTACAAAACCTATGAATAATTTAGAAAAAAAAAAAAGATTTTTAATTTTTTTCTTGAAAAATAAAATATAAATTCATACCAAACACGAATTACTTCTCGATCATAATTTAATTCTTGAGCAAGTGTTGACATATCTGTACCAGATGGATGTGTATTTAATTCAAATGCATCATTTAATTTTTCAAGTGCTTGAGGTGTAAATGATGTTCGTCTTTTACGTTTTTTTGTATTAAGATCAGTAACAAGATCTTGTAAATTTGTTGGACCATTTTTTAGTCTATGACAAAGAAAATAATAAAAAAATATTATTTTAAATTAAAATTTCAAGTTTTTTTTTTTCGTACCTATCGCCATATTTTAATTCAGCTTCTCGCATCCATTTTTCAAGTACAGGTTTTATTTTTGAAGCACTTTTTGGTGTGATATCAAGTTTTTCAAAACGACATATTGCTGATTGACTATAAGCTGGTCCACGTGTAACACTTAATGCTTGACCAACTTGAGTTTGAGTTAGGCCTAATGCTAATCGACGTAATTTGAAAGCTTTTGCAAATTGTTTAATTTCTTCTAAATTAATACCATCAATCGTTGTTGATGCTTCGTCTACATATAAAAAGAGAAAAGAAAGAATGAATAGAATAAAAAAAGGATTTGGATTATAATAATCTCACTATTATTAATAGGTAATGTAGCAAGTGTTGTTGCAATTGTTGGTGAATTATCATCATCATCTAATGTTGATTTTTCATTTGTATCCGATAAACTATTTAAAAAAAGAACATAAAATGCATAGAAATAAAAGACTATTTATTAACCTGCAATCAATAGGTATTAATGTATTTAAATCATTTTTATGTTTTGCACTTATAGATGAAATTGATTCTTTTGGTTTATTATTATCAATGAATGGTGGGATTGGACTCGATGCTGAAAGAATAAGAATTTAATAAAAAAAAATATTTATCTTAATAATAATTTACGAAAATTTTGTTGTTGTTGTTGTTGTAGAAAAAGTGCACTGTTATGAAGAAGAAATTGTAATGCATTTGTAAGTGGATTTAATGGAGGACCAGTAACTCCTTAAAATGAATTGAGTTTAATTTATAATTCAATATTCAATATATATATATATATAAATATTTACCAGAAAGTAAAAGTTGAGTAAGAAATAATTGTTGTTGTTGTTGAGATGTGAGGTTAGAAAAAAATGTTGAATAAAATGGATTTATTTGCTCATTTGAAGATGTACAAGAAGCTAAAATTTCAAATAAATTAAATTAACATAAATAAAACTAATTAAAAAATAATCATAATAAATACCTTCTGGAATTCGAGATTTTTCGGAAGCAGTCGGAAGTGTCATATATATTAATATATTTCTATTCTAAAAAGAAGGAAAAAAATTACGCATACACATTATTTTTAAAAAATCAATTGTTTATGTCTCTCTTTTTTTTTTTCTCTTTTTAATTTAGACTGTTTATGTATTCTTATCGCGAGCGCTCGAGAATGTGAAACACACCACACATACTCTATCACTTTAGAGTATAAACGAGTAAGTAAGCACCATCTCCTCTCGTTGTCCCATTGGTAATTTGATTCCACAATTTTTTTTTTGTTCTTTAGTATTTAATGGTAGTAGCTATGCTTTATATTTTATGCGCAAAAACGAAAAGATAGATAGGCAACAGCAGCGGCGGAACGAGACAAAATATAAATTGACTTTCGTTGTTTGCTGGTACGCAAAATAAAGTCAAATTCGAACCAGGTGCAAGTTTAATTGTATATATGTGTATGCGCATATCTATCTCTACACGCATAAGTGAGATTCGCACCCACCCTTATATATATATAACCATAATAAAGAGAGAGAGAGAGAAAAAAATCTCTAAAGAAACACATAAATTAAAGAAATAAGAAGAAACTACTCTAAGTCAAAGAAAGGAAAAAAAAGAAAAAAGAATAAAAAGCTCATTAACGTTATCTCGACAACAAACTATAAGTACGTACGAAAAAGAGAGAGAATGAAAATGATGATGATACTGTTTATGCAAATACAAAATTCGCTGCTTCTGTCGCCTTGGATAATTTATGCTAAACGCGCAATAGGCGAGAAGAAAGAAAAACGGAAAAGACTCTCATTCACATTGAAAAAAAAATCGACGAGAGTGCAAGAGAATATTCACAATTATGCACAATCGACACTATCTTTAGCGTCTATTCTCTCTACTTGCCTTGCTTGTCAACGACCGATTCATATTTCTTTTCTTTTTTTTCCTCGACTTCTTTTGTTATGTTTCCAATATGTGCAAGAAGAATCAAAAAAAACTATAACGGAAACAGATAGAGAAAAAAAAATGAAAAAAGATTTCTTTCAATCATGATCATATGAAGATAATCATGACAATGAACATCTCTCACGCGACTCAATAATTTCTACATTTAAATATATGCAAGGTTTCTTTCTTCTTTGTTGTTGTTATTGTTATTATTTAAATTGTGTACTGATAGTGAAAAGAAATATTCCGATGAACTAACACTACCAAAATGAGTTTCGTCAAACCCATTATATATTTCTCTATGCATTATAGATCGCTTGCTCTTCCCTGATTATAATAAATCATCATCTCTTTCGGTCGGTCGTCGTCGGAATCACATTAGCAAAAAATCTTTTCTCTTCTCTTTTACATTCATTCAGATGAAGAGTAGAGAGTGCAGAAGAGAGGACATTATCCTGAGAAAAAAAAGCTTCCCTATGTTGCTCGTGCAGAAATAGCACGAGGAAGTTTTTTTTTGTATGTCGTCTCCATAATGATGTGGAAGACGCGGCATTGAACAAATTAGAGTATGCTGACGAGTCTGTAAATTGGACAAACATGTCTTTATCGGAGTTCTCGCTCGTTCACTCACTTACATACTCATTCATTTACTCAATCAAACGCTCGAGATATATAGAAAAAATAAATAAAATGAGAAGTTAGTCAATGTAAACCTCTAAGATGACTATACTAAATATATAAAAACCCAAAAGAAATAAATAAATAATGAACATAAAAATAGGATTTTTAGAGAAAAATTATTTAATTACATTTTCGGGTTCAATAATCTTAAAACATATTGACTTTATCTATATTTAACAATGGTTCCTACTATTCCCTTGAGAGATTATAGAAAACAAGGCAAGAAAATAGAGTTAATAATCAATGAAATTTCTAGTTCAAAATTTTTAAAGAAAATGTGTCGTGCTTTTTTTTTCTTTTGTGTTTTTTTTAATGATTCAAGTATTAGTAAAATAGTCAAACAACCATTAAAACTTATTTTTGGTTTACTAAAAATAAACACGTGCTTTACCTATTTTGATAAGAATCTGTATATCTTCTATGAGTTATAGACTGCTAAAAAACAACAACCATGAAAAATTTGTAAGATTAGCAGAAAAAAAAAAAACTTGAAACTTGATCAAGATTTAATAATAGTCATTAATTTTGACACTAAAAAAGATTACTTCATTATTGAAAAGATATACAATCAAAACAACTAGAATATTCTTTATCGTTGTATGGATCTTCATTAGTTTTGTATTTAATTATTTATATAGTTATGAATAAATATTTGAGTAATTTTATAACAATATGAAAATTAGTAGAATTACTTTTATCAATATAAAACGTTTATTAAGATTATCCGATGATGTTTTATTTTGTTCTTTAATATTTATCAACAGAAAACAGATGGTTTTATTTTACTGATCTTGTCAACAAACATAACTAACCTGTTGCGATCAAAAAGGAAACAAGAACTGCAATTGAAAATGCAGTTTCATCCTTGTCAAAGTTCATTGTATTCCACTATGCTCTATGATTCTCAACGATTTTTATTCGTAACATATGAAGGCTCGTACAAAGCTATCAAAAATCTGTTATATAAAAAAAAAATATAACATATTCATTCATATGCAACGAAAAACATTCAAATAGTTATTTACAAAATATGTATCAATTATTTATTGTTTTAGCTTTTTCATGAAAAACTTGTATCTTAAAATAATTTTCAAATATCTATATGTATCATCTCTTGCTACGAAGTACAGCAACTAATACTCAAATGAAGCGTACAATTTCGAGAAAAACTCATTCTGTTATAAAATATCGAAAAACAAAGCTGATTGATGAGAAGACGAACGGGCAAAAAAAGTTATTTTAATATATATATAATTATACAAAGAAAATGATGTTTACAGATTATTAACAATGGAAGCAATGTTGAGTTCACATGAATTATATACTATCGAATAAGAAGGAAAGAAACTAGCTGTTTTATTATTGTGTATCAATAAATAAATTCAGAGATATATCGATATTGCGGGAGATTGGAACAGGGGATAGAACATTCTTTAGGATATTGATGAGCAAAAAAACACATTGAAATGCTGGAGTTTCACAAAAGAAAAAAGAAAATTTTTCAAGACTGTGGGAGAGACATACATGTACCCCTTCGGCTCAGGCACTCCTGAATAAATTATAGAAATGGTACAAACTTTTTACTTTCATTTATGAAGGAAAAAAAATTTTTTTCTCAAAACTTCAAAATGAAGAAAATTTCCCAACATGCAACAACGTATAAACATTCATTATTTCGTTTTCCAATGAATTCTATTCTTTATTAAAATAATATT
Organism: Rotaria sp. Silwood1; assembly: GCA_905250075.1. Lineage (NCBI taxonomy): Eukaryota > Metazoa > Rotifera > Eurotatoria > Philodinida > Philodinidae > Rotaria > Rotaria sp. Silwood1. The sequence goes on along the minus strand of CAJNOP010000017.1, from coordinate 705,063 downwards.
GATTTTCTTTTTCTCATTCAAATTTGTTCGCTATTTAAGTATACTATCGAAAGAATAAACAAATGGTGTTCTTTTTTATGAGAATTCATATGTACCGTTGTAATTGCAGTTTAGATGATGTTGAAAATCAGTTGACATTGACGAAGCAATCATCTCAAGTGATTAATCATTTTTGACTTTGTAGTCTATGTATAATATGGATCCAAGATCAAATATGAAAAATTGTAACCAGATATATGCTCTTAGGCTGACTACTCTCGAGAGCCATAGCAATTTTACTGAAATGTAAGTCTATGACATGGTAGCTTCACATTAAGTACTGCTCATCGATAGACGTAGTTCCAATTAGAATGTGCTGAAAACTACAGCTTCAAAGAACATTCTATTCGTAAGGTATTGAGTTTCCAATAACTACTCATTTTCCACAAAAGATATGATAATCTAATATTCTTTGTCGAAATTCAATATCTTATGAACAAAACGTTCTTGCCAGCTGCAGTTTCTATAGTATTCTAGTTAAAGTTAAGCCTGTCAGAGAGCAAAGTTTTAGGTCAAACTGTCTTGCAATATATTGAATTTTCAATAAAATTACTATGACTTTGGAAAGAAAGAAGACTCGGACCCACTCATTCTGGTAGGATTTTTCATAGCTCACAATATTCTACCTTATACATAAACTTCGAACTAACACGAAGGACGCAAAAATCCTATACTTCAAGGATATATCGTAGTTGTCCTTGAGATCATCTTAACTATTTCTGGTCTACTGTTAATATGTCTCATAAACATATCAGTCTAAGTTCATTGTCTAACAATCTTTATTATAATAAAACCAAAATACTTCATCCATACTCTATTGACACAGTGCGATGAAGTATTTCAGTTTTATTATGAAAAAAGATTTTTGGGGAATGAATCTAAACTAATATGCTCATAAGATATATTGATAACACGCTAGAAATATCTAAGAAGTTTTTGAAAAAAAGCTGAAACCTGTCCTTGAAGTAGAATGACGTAGATAATTTTCACTTGTTTTCCCTTGATCCGTACTCAAAAGCTATAAATCACTTGAAATGATTCCCTTCGGAGAGGAAAAACTTTTACATCTGTTTTTCTTTTCTAGATCACAAAACAATAGACATATATCAAAGCAATATTTCTTTCGATAACGATCAGATTCTGTTCATTTGCAACATCTCAAGCCGCTGATTAATTCATATAAAATAATGTTTCTAAACAATTCAGTCATTTACTTTAGTACTCAACTGATAGATAACACATGCAAGATTCTTAATAACCATATCAATGTTATTTTTCCACTTCGTTCTTGATTTCCAGTACATTGAATAAGTAACTTAGATCTTGTTAAAAATATTCACATAGATCTTACAATTTTCTTTTATTAAACATTCTATTTCACTTGGAAGATTAAAGAACCAACATTCAAGAACTTAATAATGCATGTTTTCGTAAAATCAAACAATCAAACGATCTTATCACGGCAATTCTTTACTTTTTCTTGTTCTTACTGAGAAACTAATGAGAAATTTTAAATAAAACAAAAACATAATTAATCTGACTTTTGCATAAAACAACAAGCAGTACGAGCAACACTTCCGGCCTTCTTGTAATCAAGGGCATTTGATCAAATAGACATTTTTCCAAAAACATTTTTGTACTAGACACTGTGTCTTCTATTATCGCATTGCAGAGTATGAATATTGATACATTTACTTTAATCCTTAGATTGTCTTAATCATAAATGACGATATTTTACAAGAAACAAATTCATTAATATTCAAGAACAAGGATACTTACTCAACAGAACAATATCTAAAATTTTTTATTAATAAATGAATATGCTACATTTCTTTGTAGATTTTTCTTTTCAAAAGGATAATGAATAAATATTCTTTTAATGAGTCTTTCTGATTTATAATCTAATTGAATATCAGATGTATAATAAAATTAAAATAAAACTTCACTGTGAATTTCAAAATGAAAACAGCTAATTATAATCAGTTACTTCCTCCTAGTCTTGTTTTTATCAAGTTCGCTTTTTTGTCAATACGTCATTTAATTAATACTGTGACATGCTAAAAAAATCTTTGACAGAAATTACTAGTTACCATATGTGTGAGCACGTAATTGATCAAACATTATTAACAAGACCAAACATTCATCCAATCGGGATAGACTCGTCTTTTCCTCAGTGACTCTCTTCCTTTTTTTGGCTTAAACGACTCTTATCTAACGAACAGATTCAAGTATGCTTTCGACGATAGGATCTAATTCTTAACGATGAAATAGTCTAGATTAGTTTATATTATATGGCAATCGAAAAACAGCATATAGATTTGTTCGTTTATTTATCATTCATTCATCCATAAGAACACATTCTAAAAGATTTTTATTCATCTTCATTGTAAGTATCGCATGATTGTTTGATGTTGAATATGAATAAAAACCTAAAAAGAAAAATCGGATATCCAATAATACTTTTTAAGATACTTGTCAATATTCTATAGAGCATATGGGAATAGAAAAAAGACGAAATATATTTCATTTTTATCTTTTTTTAATTATCTCTTCGCTATTCTTCAGCTGTCAAATAATGTCATCAATCTACGATAAAAGAAAATAATATGAATTGAGAAACAAAAAAGTGAAATACAAGTTATCATTATTACGTACAAATAAAATGAAATTTTTCTATTTCTTAATATATACGCAATAGGTCACATATTCCGATTGATTAACATTAAATAAGATATATGTATCCTATTACAGTTATAATGCCTCAAAATTGAATCAGCTCACGTAATCAGATAATATCTGTAAATAGTGGTTAAAAAAAACGATTTTTTTCGTGCCATTATATATTAAAGACACACATTTGTGCTCTTGCCTATCACAGTGATTGCTGAAACTTGTATTAGAAGAGAGATTGAGAAAAAGAGAAATCAATACAGCGGTAATAGTAGAATCCCTCGCGGTTTGTTGTCAAAAGAAAATCGACATATCTAAAAAGCTTTATGTCGTTTCTATAAGATCAAGCACATTTGTTTTTTACGTTGACGAGAGAAAAAAAAACAGTTCTATCTGCGTATGTATATTTTTTTAACGAACGATAAACCGGATATTCGACGACATTATCTGCGTGAGGATATATATAGACGGCAAGAAAGTTGTTGTACAATAAGTGACTTCCGTTATTCTCTCGTTGCTGTCATTGAATTACTGATTTGTTCTTCTAGAATGTACTCATAAAGCAAACTAACGAGAAGGAAGTAGAAAAAAAAAAAAGAAACATTTATACATTTTTTTTTAGATGGAATCATTTTTTCAACGTATGTCATCATTTGTTATACGAAATAGTAATAAATTTATTGAACAAGATATTAACGAAATTGAAAATGAACGACAAAGACAATTTACTTATTTACAAGAACGTCGATGTTCAGCGCCTGATATTCGTCGACGTGGTATTACAATAGATCGATTAACTCGAGTACTTGATCAGAAAGGTACTTCAGAAGAACAAATTACAACACATTTTAATGCCCATATGCTATCTCGAAAGCATTACAATTCTATTGGTAAGTTGTGTATGATTGATTTTTGACTAATGCCTTGTTCTTCTACTTATCTACAAGAGAAAAAAAAACTCAACAGTAATAAATTATATTAATGAAGACTATTGATATGTACGAATCATGTATAACCAAATATTCAACATATTGATTGAACGAAATAAATGTAATAGATAACATTTGATTGTAGAATACAAAAATGTTATTCTATCAGATGTCTCAAGCTGTTTGAAATCGAGTTTTTAACTTAAAAGATGCTTATTTTAAATGATCTTGTTTACTATATAAGAATCTTTACCTTTCTGTTTTCATTTCTCTTCGGAATTTAAATTACATAAGGTCAATGAATATGACCTCTTTATCAAATATTTGAAAGCGGAAATTGGTAAACATAAATCCTTTTGTGTGTTACTTTTTGTCTTTAGAGATGAATCAAAAAAAAGAAAGAAAAACTTCATTCAATTTAGTTATTTTTCACATGTGATAGGTCAATTTTGAAATAATGAGAATTAAATGAATAAAATAATTGTTTTTGCTATTTTTAATGAATTGACACATGAGTTTATTCAGAGTTTGAAAATATGAATGTTTTGTTTTATTTTATAGTTTTATAAAAGCTTTTGTCATTGTTATCCTACATTTTTCATTAATAAATAATAATAACGACAATTTTGTTCTCATTTTTGTCATAAATGTGAATATAATAGTCAAGTCTTTTTTATTCTTCAGTAACCATATAGTTAGATTTCTTCGATATAACATAATTATATTCACTTAAACATAGAAATAAATCTACAATTGAATTAGACTATTTTCTTGTATTATTTACACGACTTCCATTGTTAGATTAAATCGTCGAAAAAAAAAAAGAAAACAGAAATGCAGATGGAATTTCTCGTTTGGTTCCTTCGCAACAAGAATGTCACGTAAATTAGTTATTCATTTTTTTTTTCTTCATCATAGTTTTGTTTTGTTTTGTCTTTATCTCGACTTTCAGATATAAATATCTGTAGAGTATGCATTTTATCTATTTCCGTATTTTCTTCGTATGTGACTCGATCTGTATGAACATACATTCCAATGCATGTCTATAGATCGTTTCTTTGCTATTGTTATTTTCATTCGGAAGTTGAGTACTTAATAACATGTTTTCGTTCCTATCAAAACTACAGAATTGAATTAGCCTGTTGGAAGTGACATAAGCAGCCACTTGACAGTATCACTGTAATCTTCAATTACATGAGATTCTTAGTGATGATCGTCATGTTATATAGTTTCAAAAAAAAAAAAAAAGAGGTGTCGTTTAATATAAAGAAGAAGGAAATGAAGACGAAGAAAAAGAAAAGAAATACAGAACATAAACGACGATGAAGCTACACACACACACACAATTTAGTCTTATTCTCGTTCGAGCGTAGTCCGTTCTCATCATGACTATTCAGTTTGTTTCCTCTATGATTATTTCTTGTTATTCCTCCAACGGGAATAGGAGTGAGGGAAAAAACGGATGAAAAAGAAGTATGATAAAATAGAATAGAGAGAAAGATCGTAGCTCAAGAAAAAAAAAAGCTGAGAACAATCATCGTTTTCGTTCTCTTAGTTTTTAACTTAAGTCTTACACCTGTGTGACTAGACATAAAAGGCTAACATAAAAACCTCATTGATTATTATATCGTTTCCTATTCAATTCTCGAATGATTATTTTCATTAATGAAGATAACTTTGAAGACAATAAAAAGGAACAGCTCATATATATAAATATTTATTATTGTATTGTTTGACAAACAAATATGGCTAAATTGGGTTCTTTTATTCGACGTATATTTACTTCATTCACTTCTGATAATGATTGTTCATCATCACCAATTCCGGATTCTCGAAAAAGTATAGTAGTTATATCATCATTAACACCATCATCGCAATCATCAGTACCTACAACAACAAAACTATCTCAATTAACTGCACATACGAGTCTATCATGTTCAACATCACCTCGTGCCATAACAAAACAAACAACGATGCAAATTGATAGTAATAAGAATGGGAATTCAAACTCAAATTTTCTTTCATCAAATATCAATAAATGTATTAATCGTCGTCTAAGTGCTCCTCTTACTATTCATGCATCAGCTCATCATCATCGTCAATATCGTTCGGCTATAGTTGATGAAACTATCGAACAAGCATTAATTTCTCCATTACAACGTCTCTCATTGTCATCGACAGCAGGAACTTCTGCCTATAATAATAATAGTGTAAACAGTTTAGGTGCTAGCGGTGGTTCCGTAAGTGGATCACCATATAATGATGCTCATTCATCATCGCTCAATTTATCATTATCGAATTCGAGTTTTTTGCCTAGTTCATTAAATCATATTTCATCAACATCCGGTAGGTGTAAGAAGATATTTTCTTTTTTTTTTTTTTTTGTTTTTTTAACATTTTCAATCTTTATATATTTGACCTTGATCTAACTGTCAATCGAAACAAAAAATATGATCTGGATTGTAATAGAAGCAATCGTTATTGATCAAGTCGAATTGAAATGGATCGCTTATTTTTTCCTATTCTTTCTAACATGTCATATAATAAATCTAAGGATCTAATTTAGAGAGAGAAGGGAGAGAAAAAAAAAAAGAAAACCATGAAAATTCATATTATCTTTAGCGTTTATTTTATCCTTCAGTAAAAGAAGTTCCTTTCATTATATTGACTATACATAAAAGAACTTCAAAGAATAACGAAGATTTTACATCAAAATAGATCATATAAAGAATCAGAGAAGCGGAAGTTACAATTGTGTGAATCAAGTATTGAAAATATATCAAAAGAAAGTGGAGATGAAGAAGGAGAACTACCTTGTAATTATCTCTACCGGAAGAAATGAACATTTTTTTTTTCTTACACACTCAAACATATATATATATATATATATATCGAGCAACAATCTTGATTTGATGTTTTGTATTCATTTGATTTCTGGCATTGACTTAATGTATATTCATTAGTTTAGTATGCCTTTGGGAAAGTTTTAAACGAATTCAGGATACTGATTTTCTTTTACTATCATTCTATTTCGAATACAATTTAAAAAGAAAGAAACAAAAAACGATATCAATAACGAAAGAAAAAGATTATAATTATTCTCATGTCTCAGATTATTTCACAGCAGTATTCAATGACTTGTAAGTTTTGATTCGATGTCAACTTGTCAGTGAAATAATCTGCTATTTATTATTATAAACCGATAGAATAAAAAAAAACCATAAAGCAACTATAGTTCATTATTCATCGATGAATGTCGTGTATATAGTTATCATTATTTGCATGAGTAGAAATCGATAGCAAAACATATTGATAAGGATCCGCACTACACCCCCAACATTTTTTTTTTCATGTAAATGAGCATATGCGTCTTCATTTCATTACATATAACAATCCGAGAACGAGAACGTCTACGACAATGACGAGAAAGTCTCGTCAAGCTCTTTTTTCCCTTTCTTGACAATTTTAATAAAACTTGTGCGGCATTCAAAATTAAATCGGATGAAAAAAAAATGTTTTTTTTTTCTTTATATAATTATCTTATTTTATTGATAGGCACACCACCTACACAATTTACCGTTGGTCCATCATCATCATCACCACGTGTTAGTCTTCAATCAAATAATTCAGCATCACCTAATAGTGGTATAAAGAGATATTATAATAATATTGATATTAAATTTTCAAAAAATTCATAATTTAGATAAAAATATGTCTTCACAAACACGAGGACGACGCCCATCGATGTTTGACCCAATTGATCCAAAAGAACTACAACAAGCATTATATGCTTCTGCAGCTGCTGTAAGTTGACTTCATACCATAAGTATTTGTATAGGACATACAGCATTAGTTTTCAGAAAGTTTTCTTTGGATTTAAACTTCTGCATTATTCTAGTTGATCGAAAAAATTCCAAATGATTACAAAGTTTTCTAAAAAATGTACATGATGTAGAATAACAAATCTGTCAAAAGAATTTATTTTAATAACTATAAAAAGACTATTATTGATTGCTGTTATTTATAAATCAATATTGATCAATTTCGACACGTCAGGAAATTGTTATGAGGTTTTCAAAAATTTAGAATTCACTCATTTCGTTTGGACAATTATTTAATAAATACGAATTCATTAAATCTAAATTTGAACTCGATAAATTCTACAATGTATTTGTTTTCTATACAATGTCTTGTTTTTATTTTTGTAATTAATAGAAAGCAAATCTTCCATCAAATCCATCAAATGAAGATGAATTAACACGACCATTATCTCGTATAACTATTAGTTATGATCGTGATATTGAACATGTTTTTCTTGATACATTATCATTTGAAAATTTACAACTTCTTGATAGTTATGTTAATAATAATAATAATACTATTGATTTTATATCATTTTATTGTCGTTTTCGTTTATTACCAGAAAAACGTACTTTATTTCAAACCAAAATTGTTCGTTTAACACGTTTTCAATCATCATATTTATTTGATAAAAAACAATTAAATGAATTTGAATTATCCTATGATCAATTAAATAATCATTCTATTGAAATATTTTTATATAAAATAAGTACAATTAAACCTTTATATAAAGATATTCGTATAGGTACAGTTAAATATGATTTAAATGAATTATCTGAAATGGATCAAAGTCGTATGAAAAAACCATTAGAGGAATGTGATTCATCATCAATCATACAGGTTTCGTATTTTTTTTTCTTCAAATCAATAGAATATTTTTTTTCTTGTTCGTTTTGTTTTTTTTTTTAGGATCCTGATTTAGGCGAATTACTTGTATCTTTGTCTTATCTACAGAGTGCTGCTAAATTAGCAGTTGTTATTATTGAAGCTAAAAATTTACGACCATTATCAATTGAAACAAAACCATATCCTGATGCTTGTGTTAAAGTAACATTATATGATCGTAATGGAAAAAAAATGAAACGTAAAAAAACTAGTGTACAACGTACATCAGATTGTCCAACATTTAATGAAGAACTTGTTTTTGAATTACGTCGTGATATTGCATCTGAAGTTACTATTGAATTACGTCTTGTACATGAATCATTATCATATAAAGAACAACTTGGTTCAGTTATATTTGGTCCTGTTATTAATCATACAATGAAAGGACCACTATGTCCAGAAAATGTTTATTGGTCAACAGTATTATCTGGTCAATCTCTTAATGCACAATGGCAACTATTAAAACCATCGATAAAGATCGATGAATCAAAGTGATAAAAAAAACTGATTCTTTTTCTTTTTCGTTTTAAGGTAAAACAAAACGTACAATATGTTTGTTTTATGTGTGTAATGTCTAGTCATGCTCTTTGTTTTTTGAAATAAATGATAATCTAAATTATATTTATTATCAATCAAAATATCATATGTGCATATAAATTTATATTTTATGTTTGAAAATGGAAAAAAAGAAGTTACATATAACTCATTTTGCATACGCATGATAGCACAAATATTGATGACAACATTTCGGAAATGAAAGTTTCTCGATATATTTATAAATTATTAGTTGTTTAATTTGACATGTGCACTCAGATGAAAATACACTAGTGAATGCAAATGACAAAAATTGTGTTCTTGGTAGATAGATATATAATTTATCATGGAAGTGAAATTTCAAACAGACTAGTTATATTCATAGAGAAGTGCAACATTGAACTAAATAGTCATTCGGTATTTGATTAAACACCGGTAAAAATGTAAAGCGATAAGGGAAAAAACGAGTCGAGATGTATCTTGTTGCTTTCATCAAAGAGTTTAATTTTTATTATTACTTTGAATCGAATGGAGAATTGTGAATTATAACTGTTGAAAAAAAAGGATGTTTGATCTTTGTTTAATTAGTAATGCAAGTTTTTCTGTGCATAGTCTTACATTAGGACAGATAGGCTTGTTCATTATACAAAATAATTTTTTTGAAGCTCTGTTTCAACAATGAAACACAACAAGAATTTACAAGAAAATTTTGAAAAAATTCTATCCGAAGATAAATAAAATGTGTATAGTTTATTGATACATGGATGATGGTCGTCATTCATTTGAATAGATATTTAAAATTTGAAAGACAAGAGATAAAATGTTCTGAGCATTCTAAAATTTCTTTTTTGTATTTTTCAATGAGTTGTTTTTTGAATGAGAGAGATAAGCAAAGAATAATTATTTTTCTAATGTTTTGTCCTTTGTGATCGAATAGATAGGTTTCTTATTCTTAATTTCTATCAAATTGTTTGTCATAATTGAATTTGTTTATTTCACTTGGTTTTTCAAATAAAATAGATATTTTCTTAAACAATAATTCATTCGAAAATAATGCACAGAAAATCTGATCTAATTACTCTAAATCAATATGAGTTCATTTTTCATGTTTAAATAGTTACATTTGGAAAATTCTTCGATTATTTGTCAAAGTAGTGAATTATCAATGTAACTGTGAATTAAACTACATGGTGGAATTCTTTTTCCTTTAAATTTGTAACTATTATTACAAGTCTTCAATTCTTGTTTTAATAGTTTATGTGTAATTCAATTTCACTAAATAGATTACTCTTAACGGACCTTCTTTCCTCGCTGTCCCGATGTTAAAACCAAAAATTTCTCGATGTTTTGTTGTTTAGCTTCGAAGTGTCCTCTGTCAGTTTCAATATAAATGAGAACTGTATATTTTTAGTTACTATTTTTATTACATCCAGTTCTCGAAATTCCTATAAGAAGAACTCGCATTGCAATCATTCTTAGTGTGCAAAATGCTCCTTATGATAACTTGTACGAAAAACGTATAGAATCGCTCGCGTTTCATTAACATAGTAAGTTCGATCAAGCTGAAACGTTTTTTTTTTCTTACAGACACTGAACATTGTTTGAACTGCCTTTTTTTGTTTGTTTTGAAAAACAGTATGCCCTTGATTTTTGGAGGTATGGTCCATATTTTGCTCTTATTATTCGAATCGAAAGAGATAAAAAGTAGGCATTCCAAACACTATCTAGTGTCTGTAAAAAAAAGAAGCTTCAGCTCTATAGAACATATTGCAGCTGAGAAAACGAAATGATTTTCAAGTCTTTATGAGCCAGATATTTCTAAAAAGGAAGTATTTGAGAGTTTGAAGTCTATAAAAGTTTGTACTCTAGGTATCAAGATCTACTGTCACTGATAGTTTGAAATATTTCTGATGAGCCGGTCTTCAGTTATATTGTTTCATTTGATTCTTACAAGAGAGAACAGCAAGTTTGGTCAATCAGATATTGAACTCTGGTTTCTATAAAAATCTGTTAGGTTTAAACAAATTTTAACTATTAGAAGATCAAGTTAAAATAATATCTCTAGTCAAGTCAACTTTACAGGCGACTAAGAACAGTAAAGTCAAAAAAAACTAATTTTCAAATATATTTTTTTCTTGACATTCTGACTTTTCATCTGACTAGAAACATCCTAAATCGTACAGTTTCTTACTTAACATATGAACAATAAGCTAATTGTTTATCGATAATATAAATCAATAGATCCTCCATCGGATTCCGAACCCACAAAGTTCTAATGAATCACTTACTTACTGTATACATCTAATAGTCATATGTTGATAGAATCTTTTTTTTCTTTTTATTAATCTTTGATCTCTTGACTTGTATTAGAAAAGAATGTTAACATAATATGATTCTTATAAAATGATGTCCTATTAAACGATTTCTAATGGATCTCGATCACGTTCGGAAATTAGTAATTTAATTTCATTTGAATTCCATATTTGTTCAAAATGTTTTTTAATAACATTTAAAAATCCTCTTTCTGTATTTGTATGATCACATAAAATAACTGTTGTACCACGATGTACAGCATCTAATACAGTATGATGCGTAAGTTCACCAGTAAGTTGAACATCAACATTTCGTAATTGTGAAAATACACTTGAACCTGAACCAGCACAAACTGCTATAGTTTTTATTGATGAATCTATTGTTTTATTATTTGCTAATGCAAGACGAATATATTTAAGACCCGTTAATGTTTTTATATTTTCAATTACTTCACGAATGGTACGAGAATTTTTTAATTCAATTAAACGACCATATCCTTGACGAGAATCTAAAGGCTACAAGACAATCAGATAGGATTTTATTGTCAAGAAAAAAAAGAACAATTTTTTTTTTTCATTACTTTTTGAACATCAATAATTTGAATAGTTTTGCTTATATTTTCTTCATTGCGGTACAAATCTATTATTGTACTTACAGCGCGTGGTGAACATGAAATAGATAATTGAATAGCTGGTCCATTTAGTGTATTACAACTAGAAAAATTAAGTTTCTGATTTAGTATGCTATGAAAACAAAGAACATTACGATATTTCATTGATTATGTTAATACCATCTATATTTTTAATTGAATTAATATTATATTCTTTGGGGAGAGTTATTGTTAATAAATGCTGATTTTGTGATGGTGTTTCATTCGTTTTAACTTGTACAATAGGACGTGATGTATAATCTTGTTCATCTTAGAAAATTCAAAAATAAAATGTTCTAATTTTATTTAATGAATGTTTATGAAATATGGTGCTTTTGAATAATGAATCTGATTAAAAAAATGTTTCCTATGGATGAAATTATATTGTAATGTTTTTAACTACTATGGTTTTTTTTAAGATTCTTTCAATTTTCTTTAACTTTTAATATGTGCCAGATAAATGACAATGTATCTTTTTGTGAATGAATGTGATGTTTTTATTATGATAATATCCGAAAGAAAAAGAAACTTCTTAAAAGTCATTCGAACCATTGATAATGTTTGAATGAATTATTTGCTTTAGATTAATTCTTATCATGTTTGAGTCTATGGTTTCATTTCGTAGATGATCAGCTGGTGAAGATCACTAACGATCAATTCAAGACAGTTAATTGGTATATAGAAAATAATTTGTAGTACATAACTACAGAACAAGATTTAGTTAAACATAAACAATTAGTGAAAGAAGTCTCTTAACTGTCCAACTGTATTTGCATTCATGAAGATCCTAATATGTTACTAATATTCTGAAAAAGGTTTCGAACTGATGACTTATTACTACTATCTAGATATTGCATTTTGACGGTATATGTAAGTATAATACCGTGGTACCTTTCGAGAATACTGAGAGAATTGAATTTCAATTTGAAATTTTGCAGAGAAACAGTCCGTAAGATGAAAACTTTTATTGTGACAGTTTCAGATCGTTCAGTTGTTTCTCTACTAAGGCATCGTTATAATAACCGCATGTTATTTTACATTGCTCATATACATTGGTAGGTTTCGAGATTATTTCTTTTTTTAGAATAGGAATAATCAAAATAGCTGAAACTTTCACAATTAACTATTATCAAAAAAAAAAGATTCTTTCTCTATAAAACTTCAAGTGAAAATTCGAAAATAATTTTCTCCCCAAGATTCTCTGAGAGTATCACGATCATATGCTTACAAATATCGTAGAAATGTAGTGTCTCAACCGAAATAAGTCAGCGGCTTGAATCCTTTTCAGAGTATTTATAACATATCAAAGTCTTCATGGCACATCTAATTCCAAATAAAATATGATTGGATAGTTGGAAGATTTCACTCGTGAGATGATAAAGAAATGTTTTCATTTGTATAAGAGTCAATCAAATCTCAATTCACATATGTGAAATAACTGTTTCAAACAGTTCCTCTGATTTGAACAAATCTGTCTGAAAAATTTTATTCCGTTTTGAAAGCGACATTTTATTAATAAGAGAAATGTTTTTTTTTTAATACTCAGAAATTTCTTTCTCAAAAGTAGAGCAAAAAGTTCTTAACATAATTCATTTGGGATTAAAGTATGAAACATGGTGAAGCTGCTGTTATTAATCCAAAGAAGATTGTTATATTTTTTCTATTTTGGTATACATCTCTTCACCATTCATTTACTTAATCCTACAAAAATATAATAAGGAAGTAGTGCATTTATTATAACGAGACATGATTGATAGACGGTCCGTGATCGTATACTAACAGTGTCAGTTAGGAGTTCAAGTTTTTACTTCTTCAGATTGTGTTTTACAAAATTATTCAGACAGATTTTAAGACTTAGATTAAACTTTGAATTTATTGTCATTTACTTTCAAAATAATATTTTATGATCATTTTTACAAATGAAAGACATGCTGCAATAGTTTCATTGAATGTCAAGTTGTCTCATACAAAAAAATGAATGTAATAGTTAACTTTTAAAATTTGTTATTTCTATAGGAAAGTTCTATGAATTAATTAAAATATTGTTGAAGGCAAGTTTATTTGCATTTTTGTAATTCTATTAGAATTTGATTAATATAAATTCTTACTTATTCCAAATGCAGATATAAGCCATTGATTAATACCATTATCAACAGCATCCCATGATGTATGTGGTGAATAAACAGTAATTCCATGTTTTATACATTTAAGTATAATTCTTTCCTTCCAATTATTTTGTGTTAAACGTTTTAAACCACTAAATATTGGTGGATGATAACTAACAATTAATTGAACTTGTCGTTCAATAGCTTCATCTAATACTGGTTCAGTTAAATCATTTGTAAATAAAAGTTTTTCAACTATTGGATTATCATTATTTGGTTCAACAAGTAATCCAACATTATCCCAAGATTGATCAGCAAGATAAAGTGGTGCATAAGTTTTTAACTGTGAAAGAACTGTATTTAATTGTATTCCTGCCATGGTTGATAAATATTTTTTTATAAAAATTGTATTCAATCGATGTGACTTATTTAATAGAAAAGATGATAACATAAAAATCAAACAGAAAGACGTAAAATAATCTAGAAGGAAAACAAAAACAAGGAACAAAAAAACAATAGCAACAATAGATTAGGAAAGATTTTTTTGTGGATTAGAATCTTCTTCATAATCATGATCTTGTAAGAAACTTTCATGTTTATGAATATTAGTTTTTCTTGATTGTTTAGGTGATGATAATGATTTTATTGGTAATGTTATACCAGCTTGACTAAATGCATCTTTTGTTTTTGATGATAAATATCGAACGTATTTTGATGAGTAATCACGCATTAATTTTGTAAATTCATCTAAACGATTTGTTTTTTCATATGCACGGAATAAACTATAGAACAATGTATCAATTGATAAATGTCGTGTATATGATGGATATTGTTCAAAATAATCAATAAAATGAACAAGAGATATTGTATTCCTATCAAATACATGATCAGTTTCATAGATATCATTTGTTCTTGAATTATTTATTGGTGTTGATGCATCATCAAGATTTGGATGATCTGATGGAAAATAGAATAATTCTCGAACATATCTTTGACAATGTTCTTCAAATGTTGAACGACTTATATGTTGACAAACTTTATAAGCTTCAGATAAGCGACGTTCATGAATTAAAGCAAATGCTAATTGTTCATATGCATATGTACGAGAACGAATTTTACCAATTTTGATTAATACCTAATAAAAGTAATTTTATTTTTTTTTTTAGTTTATACTCGAATGAAATTCTAGTTGTCTATCTTCCCCCCAAAAAAATGCACACATAACTATTTCAAAAAATAATATCATTGAAATGTTTTTCGCTAAATGAATACTATATCTTCAACTCTACCAGTAAGATAAAATGAATTCAGAAATTTACTCTTTATAGAAAAAGAACGAATCATTAAACCCAGTCACATACAAATTATAAAATTTGATAAATGACTCTTATAAGTTATCTGTATAATCAGAAGGTTGCTTTTTTTGTAATTCTATTCTATGGTGCACACAGTTGATATGATGTTAAACAATTAGTTCGAATCGATCATAGTATCATATTTAAAATTCAATTAATATAGGTCTCAATATTTAAGGATACTCTGTCTTTTTTTTCACTCTTTCTAGTTTTCTTAGCTAATGCAACCTATCAAAATGGAATTTGAATTTTAGATAAAGCATAAAAACTAAGGAGACACATGTTCCAAAAAAAATTGAAATTGATTTTTGCAGCTTTTTTTTACTGGAGAACCTTTGTTTTCGTAGGCCTGTATTTTGATACATAACGATACCGATCTAACTTTCTTCAAGCGGGTTGAAATTTTCACCATTGATACTTGGATGTATTTGCCAAAAATAAAATATGATTGCTTTTGTTTTGATTTTCCTATCTGAATTTATACGGTCATAAAAGTCGAGACCTCGGCTTCAACACTGAACCATTACATATTTCTTTCATAAGAAAAAAAGTAAGATTTTTTTGAAAAGTTTAAAATTGTTTCTGAGATATAATTTTAGCTATCTTCAAAAAAAAAATAGGTTTCTGCTCTGTAGGATAAAATTTGATAGGGGAAGTGGTTCGTAATACGGTAGAGTATGCCCCTCTAAAAACAAGGGTCTACCAAAAGAAAGCCGCAAAGATCTACTTCAAAGCTTTTTTTTTTCAAACACGCATGTCCTTACTTTTACAGCTCTATCTATAGTAAAAATTTCAGCTTGATCGGTTGTTCTCTCTTCGAGAACCAGAAACATTCAAAATAAGAAGACGGATACTCTTATATAATTCATTAAAATTTTATACCTGTTTAAGTTCTTCTGTACAATCATCACGAAGTAATTTTCTTATTATTGGAAACATTCCAACAAGATTATTCCATTGAATAAGTATAGTTTTAATTGTTTCAAATGCATGCAATGGTCCATGATCTTGATAAGATTTTCGTACAATTAATGAAAGTACAATTGATGATGGATCAACATATTTATTTATTAGTAATTTATTAACAAGATATTGAAATTGTTCAAAATTAATTAATACATATGCATCTAATAATAAATCTCGTACACGACGATACATATAACTTGGTACGACATCATAACAACCTAATGAATCAATTAAATCAATTGCTTTATTAAATGAATTTTTACGTATAAGTAAACGTATAACACTAACACATTTATGTGGATCTAATTTAAATTTTGGATCAATAGCATTTGATAAACTTATATAATAAATAACTTTATCAAGATTAAGTTCAACTCTTGAATCTTTAAAAATATTTAAAAAAAAAAAAATCAATAAATATTTCTTTTTCGAAACGAGAAACTTTTAACTTACAATAATCAATTAAAATAGCAATAACACCTAATGATGGAAAACCTGTTGTTTTTGTTTTATCAAAATAAATTGATTCTAATTCTGATATACGTTTCATATAAGATTCTCGTACTGGTATTGTCATTGTACGTTCACTATCCAAACATTCTGTACAATATTTTGTTAATAATTTACTTATTATTCCACTTGTATTCATTTTTTTACGTTGTAATTCTATTAAATGATCTTCTAATTCACGTATTGTCCAATTTCGTGTAGATTTTGTTGATTTTATGTATATATCACTACTATTATCGAATAATGTTTGATTATCCGATAAAAATGGTTGAGTATTAATACATTTTTCTTGATCTTGTTTTAAACTTTTTATTAATTGATCATTTATTTCATCGAATGCTTTTATACCTTTAAAATATATGCAAAATATATTATGAGTTTACATTCACAAAACGATCATTTCAATCAACAATAGTCCTCAAAACTCTTTCTATTCAATAAAAAGTATCTAAACGCAAATCTTTTGCTGCCAAATTTTCATCATAGAAAGAAAGACAATGAAGGTCACCATAGTCTTATTATACGTTACTCTTCTTCACTATAAATCTATATGTACATGCTCAGTCTATTGTGCTGCTCCATCATTGACTAGTGTACCGCTATCATCTGTGAATAGTGTGCTGGAGGACAACGCACTACTACTGTTACATTCCTATTCTAAAGATCTCGTTTTCATAATGAGTAAAATCATCAATAAATATTTGTAAAACATGAACAAGACTTTAATAAATTTCGTTTCTTCTAAACAATATTTTATATTACCTAATTGTTTATAAAGTTTCTCTCTAACTTCATTTGTTAATGGTATTGTTTGTGAGCGTTGTTCAAATATTCTTAATATCTTTTTTAATAAATCAATACTTTGTTGATGTTCTTTTTCTAAAAACCAATTAACAATACATATTAGAACACAATCATTTAATGAAATTATATCATTTTGATGATTAACAAAACGTTTATTAATAGTATCAATAAAATCAATAATATTTTTTAAATGATTAAATATTTCATCATAATCTTTTTTTTCATAATCAATATATAATTGATTAATTAATGATTGCATAGCTTGCATTGTTTGTTCACGTATAATAGATGTATATTCAAAACGTACATTTTTATTCATATTAAGAAATATTTTTAAAGAATTTAATAAATTCATATTAATTCGTTTTAATGTTAATGAATAAAGATTAAACCAATAATTATTAAAACGTATATTTACTTTTTTAAATAATAAATCAATATCTAATGGTTTTAAAAAACATTGATCAAATAAAAATTCAATTAAAAAATCAATTATTTCATTATCATAATTAATTGAAAAATTTTTTTGTAAATAATCAAGAAGTTTATATGTTTGATTAACAATTTCTTGTGGATTATTTATAAATATACGACGAAATTTTACTAAGAGTGGTCGCATATAATGTTGACGATATTCATAACTTTGTTGATGCATTGTATCATAAATTGCATAGATATATGGTAATGGAATATAATTTTGATATGCTTGATAAAGTAATTGATGAATTGCAAGCCAACGATCTTTTTTTTCAGTAAAATTTTCAGCTCTTCTTAGTACATATTGATGAAAATTTTTTAATTGTTCATCAGTAACAGATTCTGATTCACATTGATAATTTATGGAAGCTAAATTAAATGATATCGATAGAACAAATAGACAAACCAGGACAGAAAAGAGTAGCTGAACAGTTGCTTAGTAGTGGATGGAGAGGCCGGATGATGGATGTGGTTGAGAGGTTCATGACTCTGGATATGGGTACTTCTGATGGTCTTCTCTTTATCTATTGCCACACTCTACATCCATACTCACAGTCATATGAGCAACGATCTGATAAGTAGCTGTCATAGAAATATAGAAAAGAACTTACATTCGAGTTTATTATTAATATCATCAAGTGTTAAAGCTGAAAATGGACGAAAATGATTTGTTGGTAAACGAATTTTTAATAGATTTAACATAGTTAAATTAATAACATCAAAACGAAGAGTTTCATCACGTTTTGGAAATGAATCGACTAATAGAAAAGCATAATCATCAAGTTTAGCATCTAATAATCCTGTTGCACAGAGAATATATTGAATCTAAAAAGAAAACAAAAGATTTTAGAAGACTGAAATTTTGATCTAAAAAAAAAAATCAAACATCGATGTAAGTTTTTCATGTTGCATGCTTGTTCATACTATCGTTGGCTTTTGTCTGATTTGAATCACATGGATTATGATTTACCAATGACAAGCTTTAAATTTAACTTGAACTTATCAGTGATTCTATTCGTTTTCTTTCTTAAATTAGAATATTTTCTACTACTCACACATATATCAGCAAGACTATTTTGATCAAGTGAATTGATTACAAGTTGAAATAAATCTTTTTCTTGACATTCAGCACATTTAATAATTAAACGAAATAATGATTCATTATCCATTTTTGATACATTTTCTACAAAATATTTCTTTGCTTGATCAATTTGTCCATGTTTTAAATAACTAATTATAAATTGTTCATAGGTTTCTGATATTGGTTTTAATTCTAATTCATGAAAAAGATTAAATAAACTTTCTACACGTTCTACATTGCCTTTTTGTGCATAGGAACTTAATAAATGTGTTAATATTAAAGGTTCAATATTTAACTTAGCTATTTTCATTTCATTTAATATTTTTTGTATATCATCCGATCGACCTTGTCGTGCATAACATTCACTTAATAAACGAAATGATGTTAAATTTGGTGTTATATTCATTTTTTTCATTTCATCTATTATTTTCATTGGATCAAATAAATGATTATTTTGTAATGATACACGCATATATGAATTATAATGTGTTACATCAAATATAACATGTTTTTGTTTAAATATTTTCATCATATGATCAAGTACTTGTTGTCTTTGATGTGGTAATTCACTAATAAGTAATGAACCAGTACATCGAATAAGTAAAAGAGCTTGTGTAGAATTGATTGTATCAAGTTCTACAGCTGCTTTACGCATTGCACCACGTACAAGACCTGGATTTAATCGACCACGACGATGAGCTTCACCATCAAGTCTTTCAAGTAATTGATCAAGATCAAGACGAGTTGTTTGTGGTGGACGAATTTGTTGAATAGGATTACTTGTACCGAGAGAAGATGAACGGATGAGAAAAAGTGGTGCACGACGAAAAATACTGACAAGACGTAAAGCGAACATTCTAGAAGAATTTTATAAATAGTACAATCTTTATTTGAGAAAAATAAGATTTATTTCAAGAAAAAAATAAAATAACATATTAATAATCTATGATTCTATGATCGAGAACTGGGATAGATTGAAGAAGATTCAACCTAGATAAAGATAAGAGTAGGATCGAAAATTTTCAAAAAAAGTGTTTATTTAGCTTTGGCTTCTTAGAAACTTTTTCCAAGGAGTCAGAAACTATGAGTTAGGACTAGTGATGAGCAGAATAGATCCTTTTTGGTTCTGGTCAAAAACAACCTTTTGTTTCCGGTTTCGCGCTTTGTGATACATGTACTAGCAAAAAGCGCAGTATCATTTTCTAGCAGTGTCAATACACTCGAGATATCTTGCACGACCTATGCTACTGTTCCTTTTAGAGATTCATTACGTTTTTCCAATTCGCTAATACTTCGTCTATTTTACATGTTTATATGTTCGTCAACTCTGTTGTTTACGAACGAAAAGAAATGATTTTAGTGTTCAAATTGTTACGGCAAATACTAAAGTCATCATTTCTCAATTATTTACCCATAAACTTTAAAACACATGAGTCGTGAGAATAGGACCTTTGATGCAAGTCATACACTACTAAAAAGCATATCACTCCCAATGGGAAAATGATAATCCTGATCCTACTGGGACTTGAGATATCTTGTCTATACCTAGTTAGAGTCAGCATATTGTATGCTTTTCAAATATGGTTTTCGAAATTTTTATATCATTTCTGTTTTCGAGAACAGTACAGTAATCTTTGAAAGATCTGAAAAAATGAGTTTGGACGGGAGATGTGAGCCAAAGTTTTTTGCATAAATAGCTACTGATTATAATTTGCTTGAAAGTCTCTCAGACAAGCTAAAAATGATGGATGATGATTAGAATTTTTTAAAAGTCCACAAAATTAGATGAATGACGAACCGATAGACTTTTACTAAACTCTATAAGTTACCTTTCGAATGTGCCAAAAATAATTAGAGTCGCCAGTTTTGTCGAGTGAACACTTGTTTATAAAATGTTATATTGAACTAGACTGTGGCTTTTATCTATGTGAAATTATTGGCACTATGCCAAGAATTCCTTTCTATACGAAACTTCTTTTGGTCAAACAATGGATTTAAGAGAATCAAAAACTGAAATGATCTGTCGAAAGACAAAAAAAAACCTTCAATACTACATTTTGTAGAGCGGCTTTTCATCTAAAAGTTGATATATCAATAAAGGTTCAACTTTAACTGTCGAGTAGCACTAGTGAAAGTAGAAAAATGTATGGAGAAATTTTCCGTCGAAAATTATATTTTAAGCAAACATTTTATCTCAAAACTTTCGGCTTATCCATTATATTTATGAATAATAGTAAATGCAAGATAAAAGAAGTTTTCGTCCTATTATCTAATGAGGAAACGTTTCCCAACTGATCTGCATAGCAATATATTAATGTGAAAATCTTCAAGATGCTATGATTCTTTAAAATTCATTTTTGGAATCAATAACACGGTATTATTTTGTAGAGTACTCGATCTGCTCTATCATCTGAATCGATTCAAAATCTTTTTCTTTTAAATATTTGTTAGTCTAGAAAACCAGCATGTAAAGACTGTAATTAGTTGAAAATATTCTCTTGTAAGATAAAAAAATTCTCAAACTTGTTTATCTATTATTTTATTGAAAAGTAATAGTTTCTCATTGAAATAAATCAAATTCTATTAATTAAATTTTTCGGAAGAAAAATTAATATTGTCAAATGCAACTAAATGAAACTTTCTAAATATTAATGAATAATTTAAGTAAGAGTTATACGAAAAATTCTTGAGTTAAACATATATTAAAGATTTGCAATGTCACTTTTGAAAGAATCTCGCTAATAACTAATGAACTAATAGTAATATTAGTTAACTAGAGTTTAGAAACTGTAGGAAAAACAAATCTTAGGTTATTATTAGTTTTCAAAAAGTTAATTGATTACATATTCAAGTTTACTCTTATTAATGTTTTGTATTCAATGACTTCTACCATACATTACTTCCTATGTCGGATTTTTTCCATTAGAACTGGTGATTAACACAATTTCTGTGAAACCACAGATTCAAGCAGTTTACGCTTATTTTTATTAATTAATTTTCTAATTACTGATTTCTCTTTCCATTTGGTATTATCTGTCTTGACATTGTCGGTTTAAGATCTCATAGTAAACTATGTCAGATAATGCTGCATAGTGTTCTACTGATAACAGCATTTGAATGATGATTATTTTTGTAGAAGAATCTTTATTAAATAATCGAACTCGAAAACTAAGTCAAAATAGTCAAGGTGAATGGCATAGCCGACTAAAACGCATTCCGTATACGTAGAAAGTCGTGATGACGTCACACATTTGAGAACTTTTTAAGAATTATCAAATTTTCCTGCGTTTTTAAATGGCAAACTAATGGTAGAAATAGAACCAAAAGACCGATAATTTATTGGCGATATAATCTTCGGTAGTCTGATCGGTATTTCGATGGGCCAAGGTCGTTTTTTTGTACGGTTTACAGCACATAGATTGTATATTAAAAGTTATATTCAGAAATCTTCTGAGGAGTTTTCTATAAAGGATAATTGGCATTGAGAGGGGAAGTTAGAAAAAGTTATCGCATCGAAGAGCATTCAAATCAACATGATGACTCACTTTTACTATATTTCAACTATCGAAAAGTATCGAAACCTACTAAAAATAATTCTTTCGAAATCTGATTTGGCTTTTTTAGGATTTGATAAGATGCAACAGAGATGTCTATGACTTTGGAAAATCCTTCTATTTCTTCTTCTCAACGCTTCATTAATTAACTGTGATTTAATAGATAAGACAATGCAATTGAACAACTAAGATATTATGGAAAACAGTTTTCGACACTGAACATCCGAATAGAAATCATTAAGTCCAAAATTTTCACACTCAGTCGAAGCGTACTTTTATTTTTTTTAATGAAATTTTTTCAGTTGAAACTGGACAATAGACCCGAAGACGCTAGATACTTTTCCGGTTGCTTTGTATACGATGACTACTATACCCCACACAGTTCTCAAATGATTACAGCCCATCAGGCCCAGGATCAGTCGGATGGTTTTTTTACATCGAAAGAAAGAGTCGGCTAAAACCAAACTGGAAGAGGGAGGACATCAAATAAAAAGCAATTTTTGATCGGATGTCCTCTATGGATGCTTTCTCATTTGTAATAAATACTATCTACTACATACTGTTTTAATCATCTCTGCATACATGTCTCACAAAATCATCATTATAAACAAATAAATGACCATTAATAAATGATATGCAAATTTTTTGTAATATCATCTAACAATACCTATTAAATCTATATAGTGATACCAACGAATTCAGTTTAATCTTTTTTACATAGAAAAATTCATTAAAGTTCTTCATCTATAAATTAAAGACAAAAAAAAAACAAAAGCAAAAATAGTTTTTTTGTTGTTGTGAACAATAATACAAAAAACATACAATTGATATCACTGTTTATTTATCTTTCTTAGTTTTAAAGCAAATTTTGCTGCTAAAAGAAAATGATCTGAAGGAAATTGATGATTCGGCATATGAATATCTATCATTTGATTTTGTTTATATAAATCGAAACGACTTAATAAATTTAATCTATATGGATCATCTTCTTGTTGAGTATAAAATATATAATCAACAAATTGTGGTACATCACCAGCATTCGTTGTTACATCTAATGAATTATTTAAATCATAAACTGATTGAAATTGTTTATTATGTGTTAATATTGCTGATAATAGTCGATTGTTACATTTTGGTAAAATTGGTTCATTATTTGATGATACCAAACGACAATCAGCCGTAACAAATGATGATGGAAGAAGTTCATTTGATGGTAATTGAGAAGAAAAACGATTGTTGACGATTGAATTTTCTTTTTGACCAGATATTTCAATACAACGATAATCATCATATTTAATATATTTATCCAATAAAAATTGAATAAGTGGTGATTGATGTTGAGCATTAAAATCACCACATAAAATTATTGGATAGTAAGAATTTGTATATGGATCTTTTATTGCTAATCGATCAATTTCAGCAAGAAAATATTGTATTTGAGCTAATTTAATATCACCACGTTTTGGTGAAAAAAGTAAATGTGTTGTTGCAACACAAAATATATCATCTGATGAAACGTTAGGAGCTATTGGCTGAAAAAGGGCAATTAAACCACAATTATCTCTAGAATGAAAATAAATTGAAGTTTAGAAGAATATCATTTTTTAGACTTTGCAAGAAAAAATTAGTAAATTTTCTAATTTTCATACATTGATCTTATCATAGTCTCAACATCTTTATTATGGTCGATTATTTGAAGACCAATCAATCCAAATTTAATACTAACGCGCTTTTCAATTGCTTAAATGTATAGACGAAATTAGGAATATGGCAGATGTCCGCATCTATCTGAATTATCTTCTATAAGAACTAAAGCATTCGTGAATTGCAACTTTTTTGATGCAGTATATATTTTAGAGTATCTGCCGCATTGCTTTCGTTCGTATTCCTTCACGTTTACATTAAATTTCATGTTCCTGTTTTGTACATTATCTAACCTATATCACAAATTTCTTCGCCCTAGCGCTGATATATTCGCAGTATATTGCTGATCAAATAACAACTATAAGTATACCGCGACAGAATGGAGACCAGAAAATAGTTGACCATTTAAGTATGACACTACCGCCTTTTGAATGCAAGTATATTGACAGTTTTCATTCAGTTTGAATTAAACGGATAAGTCATGTAGTAGTTTAAACATAACTTCATTAAAATATGTGCTTCATTCAACTATACATCTTGTTCTTCGTATACTTCTGCTCTAAATATTTGACGGCAAATAGTTTTTCTTTTTTTTTTGGAATAGTGACACGAAACCTAGTCTTTCTGCAAGTTATTTGAAATAGAAAGATAATATAGAAAATTTGTAGAGGATTTTTCAACATAAAAAATGTTTTCTTTTTCTATTTTCTGTATTAGAGACAAAGACGACGAAGTACCCAAAATAGTATAATCATAGTATAAACTAATCAAGAATATTTACCTATCTAAAATACGAATATCTTTTTGATAAAATGGCACAGTTTTACTTTCAATAAGTCTTAAACGATTCATTTTGTAAAATATACAGCATCCATCTGATTTATCACCAGTTCGCTTTAAATAAATAGAATCATATCCTTAAAATAATTATGAAAGACTAACAATCTATAAAAAAAAAAAAAGAAAAACTTTTTGTTTGTTACCATGTTGCATAAATGTTGGTCGAAAATCATTTTCATAATGATAATTTTCCATTTCTTGTAAACAAAGAATCTAAAGACGAAGAGAAGAATATATTTTTTTTTTGTAATGATTTCAAAAACAAGCAAGTAAACATACATCAGCATCTTGTCTTAATAGTTCTCTGAATAAACGATCTTTTCTTCGATACCATTTTAAATTATTTCTTAAACAATTAACATATAAAAATCTATTATCTTCTAATAATGCTTGTGATAAAATATTATAACAAACAAGATGAAATTTAAAATGTTGTTGATGATATCGACGAAAATATTGTTGATTAGCTGTATTTGACCATATTCGATATGGTAAATGATTTTCAACTAGAAGATTTTATTTTTCAAATATATACTTAGAGTTATCCAAAAGTTCTGGCGTCATTATCTTATTTTCTTATAGAAAGCTTAAACAAATTTTTCTTTTTTTATGAACAGATAGAACGTCTTTCGTTCTATTTTTCTATGCTATTTGATCATTATTCAACTAATGTCATAGTAATAAAATTTCGATAGGAACTGTTTTTATTGAAAACTAGCTAGTGGCATTAGATCTTAACGGGTCGGATACTTTTGCATTTCACTTTATTATCAATTAATAGGTTGTATTAAAAAGCAAAATATACCACAAGATGCAGCGTGAAAAGCTCTACAAATTACATAAGATCACTTATTTTATAGTTGCACTTTTTGTTTTCAAAATGGACAAAACTCTGAATGTGCAAATTTCGACGCTGCGCAAAAGAATTTTTTTTTTTTGATAAAAGACGATTTCGTTTTTTTCCTATTTCATCTTTTTATAATTGTTCTTTGTAAGTTATAGAACTTTTCACGCTGCATCTTGTAGTGTATTTTGTTTTTTTAATACAACGTATTAAGTGATAATAAAGTGAAATGCAAAAGTGCCCGATCCGTTAAGATCTAATGCCACCAGCTAGTTTTCAATAAAAACAGTTCTTATCGAAATTGTATTACTATGATACTAGTTGAATAATGATCAAATAGCATAGAAACATAGAACGAAAGACGATCTATCTGTTCATAAAAAAAGAAAATTTTTTCAAGCTTTCTATAAGAAAAAAAGATGACGACAACAGAACTTTTGGATTGCCGTAAGTAATTTAGAAGAAAATTTACTATGATGAAAAGGACGATCATTCCTTTGACGTTGATTTGATTTTTCCATATGTTCAGATGATGGAACAAGTAAAGGAAAAGGGGATTGGTGATATGTTGAATATGAATTTTGATTCGATTCTTGCTCCATTTCGTTGTTTTCTTCATGGGAAAAACGAGGATTCCGATGAAAATTAGGTTCATGAGATGCTCTCGATGAACGATAATTATTCGAATACTGTAATGTGTGTGGTTGAAGTCGACGAAAATTTGAATCCGACATAATTGGACGGATGAAACGTTAAAATGAAAAAAACTATTACAAAAATATAAACTTTTATAAGAGTGAATTTGAAAAAAAAAACATTCTTACGAAATCCAATAGAATCACAGAGTTTTTTTTTATATTGTAGTTAAAAAATATTTTTTTCTTTTTTCTGTGTGAATTTTTCATACATGGACATTTATGATAGCATCGAATTGGTTGAAAAGAACAACCAACCATTGATTTTATTTTAACCTTCATTATCTAAACTTTATTTTTTCGACACAGGAATCCTTCAATGAAAAGAAAATAAATTTTTATTTGAGGTTTACTCGTATTATATTTTCACAATTTCTATCGAGTTTAGTTATACAATTTCGAGTTTATAAACGACATGCCATCATTTACTAATAGCGATTGGCTTTCGAAAAACGAAAACATAGAGTATGAGAATATCTGATATGGCGTATATTAGGATTTTATTTTCAATAACTGTTATCTATTCTTCCCAGTGCATTTTTACCTTTGAAACGAACATCTTTCAAAAATATATTTCATTTGAATTCCAACTATTCTTATAACTTCTTCACCATGAAAAATGTACATGTATCTGCCAGTTCTAATTAACTCGCAAGTGACTTGTAATATTTCTAATGATAATCTTATCATTTCGATTAGTATACAGGTCATAGGTTTGTGATTTCTAGATCCACTCATATTATTCCTAATCTTTGTCCTGAAATAACAGACTCTAAAACAATTTATAGAAATTTCGATTAGATCAAAAAAACGCCATTTTATGATAGGACTTTTTTTTTCAAACCAATTCATTTTTAACTCCACAAAACTTTAATTTCTTTGTTTGTAGTTGTAGAATAATTTCGCAAAACAAACCTTATGTGTTTTGATATTTCTTATTTCGTCAAGATTTTTTTCAGAAGTCACGAAGATCTAAATGGAAACATTTTTTTTGTTAGAAAATCGTATTAGTCTAGCATCTGGACTATACCGATAATTAAGGTTTCCTTATCTTTTATTGATTACCTTATGGAGGGATAGTGTATCATTATGGCATTCTTTTTGTTTTTGACTTTTTGTCTTACACGTTATATAACCTATATGTTATTGTTTCTATTTACTGTTATCGCTATTAGCTTTCTGTTCCCGTTTTTATGTCAGTTTAATTGATATGAAAACGATAGTAGTGATGAACTAGTATAATCAACATTCACAACAAGAGTGACGAAAATATTTCACTTCCAATTTATCATTGAATATTTCAATACAATGGATGTCATGTCACCAACGAAAAGAGCCAATTAAATTTCGTCATAAGAAACAAAACTTTCACGAATATGATCTCATTCATCTTCTTTGTTTTTTCATAGATAAAGACTCCTGTCCACGAAAGTATCACACAAGAGTATTTAATTTAACGATAGTCGCATGTTTAAATGTTTATTTTAATTTATTATATTGACTTATCATATTTTATTTCAGATATGAGTTTGTCAAAAAATTTTGGAAATAATAATATCAATCAACAAATGGATGTTCAAAATCTCGTTGGTAGTAGCGGAGATACAAATAATAATATTTCAAATCAACATTCTAATGGAAATTCTACTAAATTATCTTATGAAGGGAATTATCAAGTTAATATATCATCAACTAATTTTGATCTTGAAACTATAACATCATCATATACAGGTCTTATGCGTATTTATCGTTTATTATATATAGCTGATCATTGTTTATCATTACGTACTGACGCACTTTTAACAAGTCTTAAATATATTCAAGAAACACATTTTGTTTCACTTTATAAACAAGTAAAAAAAAAAAAAATTTTTATTTGTTTATTGTTTTTTTTTTTCGTATTTTTATGAAATAGATACTTGATGAATTAAAAAAACAAAATGTACCATTGCCAAATGATATTGATCCATCATGGTATGAAAAAACTCAACGTAATTATACGCATAAATTAGAAAAACTTGATAATGATTTACGAAATTTTCGTACTAATTCAATAAAAGATTCAATACGTCGTGGTCATGATGATCTTGGTGATCATTATTTAGATGCCGGTGATTTTTTTAATGCTGTACGTTGTTATGTACGTTCAAGAGATTATTGTGTTACACCAAGACATATGATAACAATGTGTATGAATGTTATTAAAGCATCATTTTATATGCAAAATTGGTCAAATGTTTTATCTTATGTTAGTAAAGCTGAACAAGCTGTTGAAAGTCTTGAATCAACAACAAAACCAGCAACAACACCATCAACTATATCATCGATGATTAATCCAATGGATGTAACAACAGCAAATAGCGTAATTGCATCTGATGCAATTTTAGCTTCACGTTTAAAAGTTTATGCTGGTATTGCAGAATTAGCAACAAAAAGATATAAATTAGCTGCGCGACATTTTCTTGGCGTTTCATTTGAGCATTGTTCAAACCATTTTCAGGTAGAATTTGATATGAAAGTGATTTATTATTTCAAAGTATTTTAGTAAATAGAAAATAAATTATAAGATACAGAGAGAATTTGGATTCAATGCAAGTCTTGCCATTGAATCATGAAGAATGATATATTTCGTAATGGCTATTGGCTTGAGTTTTTAAAAGACTTGATTAGCGTTTGAAGAAGTTTTTTATTCTTTTTGTCTATTTCGATTTAATATTTCTTTTTTTTTATATAGTAGCTTGCTTGTTTTGATAGTTTTCACAGAACAGAAGCGGCTTAAAGAATTAACTATAGTTAGCTTTACAAGCAGACTGACAAGGAAGCCGGTCTAAGTAACTCTTTACTTTTGAGCTTATATTTTGAGCCTAGTGAGAGAACTCGAATCGAGAATAAATTTAACACGAGTCAGTCTCATAAGTACTATGGTAACCAAGAAAGGTTGAGCGTCCGCCAACCAAAGCTATACCAGACAGTATCCGATCATACGAGCACCACTCCCTATAAGCCTTCTTTACATAGTTACGACGTTTTAGCTGGATTTTCATCATAGAATGAAATGTTGATATTAATATTGAATACGAGATATAAATTTCATACTTTAAGAATACTTGAAAAGTTCCAGTGAAAATGATTATCTACTTCTTGATATTTTCAACTTTGAAAAACTGATTAAATCCCAAATATGGTTAGAAAAATCAAGAAATTTTGAACTGTTTTGACTGAAACCTTTCAATGTTCTCGCTACATGAATAAACAAAATTCTGAGAAAAAAAAATCAAACAAGCAGTCCAAAATGTTAGAAAATGGTAAGAGCAGTTATTTAATAAAAGTTCGACTCTATTTTTGTGATTGATAGTTGACAGGGACATGGAATAGTTCATACATCGATTTCCCATTCATTCTTGTTATTCTGTATGAAAGGATTTGTTTCGAGTTTAATACTTGACGACCTAAACTTAACAAAAATATGCAGTTGAATTTTCTGCTACTATGACTGAGTAACTACGTTGTTCGACACGACGTATTCATAACCTACTGTAAGCAAACATTACTATCACCAGTCATAGGATGATCCTGAACAAGTTACTAGCAGGAAGTTGTCTCGGATTGACCACTCGATAGCATGCTGACCATGTTGTGGCATACACTGGCTCCTGTGATTAGTTCGTATATATGAGAAGTTTAAGTGACTGAGCACAAAAATTCTGTGTCAGGTCGACTTTCTGCCCAGAACTACGATTATTCATGGTTGTAAAGAAACTATCAGACTATTGAATCTACCACTAGGTAATAATCTATATCGTAAGATAGCTATAAGACAATGGTATTCTACCTCCTAAATTTTCGATGGTAAGTTTTTACGTCTCATCATCTTTGTAACATGAAAGAAGATTCTAGAGTCTTATTCCTATCATCATGTAAATTTCATATCAATAGATCTATTTCTTTTTGAAAGTATTCTATAAAAATATCTGATGTTGTTTTCTCGTAAATATCAGAATTGATAAAGTGCCGAACCTACTCAGACCAATACTTCCAGCAATTGATTCCATGATTTCTCGGCCAGAACCCCTACAAAAGATGTCGTTTCTGGTAGGAAATTTTCGTAAAAAAGCAACACATTAGAAGCAAGAACACGATGCATATGTCTGACAACCGGCCAATACCAGAAAAATTCCACCACTGAATTTTGACGACGGATTTCTGCACCGAATATCTTGCTCTCTTTCAGAGGTTTTTTTCGAGCAGTACATCATTCAATTCGATAATCAACAAATCTATGATAACATCCAAATTTAATATATCATTATTTTAGGATTTAATTTCACCTCAAACTCTTATTCAATACGTTTGTTTATGCAGCTTAGCAACATTTGAACGACCCGAATTACATCGTTTAATTTTAATGTCACCAAATATGAAACAATATCTAGAATTAGAACCTTCAATTCGTGATATTCTTCTTAAATTTTATGAAACATCTTATTCATCATGTATTGCATTAATGTCTCAATTAGAACCAATATTCGCATTAGATCAATATTTAGCACCACATTTATGTACATTATATTATGAAATACGTCATCGAATAATAATAACATATTTTTCACCATATAAAAATGCATGCATGAAAACAATGGCCCGTCAATTAAATACAACCATTGATATACTTGAAGATGAACTTGTTCATTTAATTCGTTCAGGAAAAATAAAAGCACGTATTGATTCAAAAAATAAAATTTTATATGTAGCTGATACAGATCAACGTTGGTTTGCATATCAACATGCATTAACAATAACAAAACAATCAGAAAAAATAACTCGTGCTCTTTTACTTCGTTCTGCTATAATTAAAGCAAATTTATCTGTTAAAGATGATTCAATACCATCATCAAATCGTTCAATGAATAATAATAATAATATGAATATTTCACGTCGACAATTTGCTCCTCATATGGTCGGACATATGATGATGGATGAAGGAGATTTATCCGATGATGGAACAATGAATTAATACGAACTTTGATGTAAACAAACATTTTCATCCAAGAATGAAACTCTTGACACTTATACTGTGATTTATTCTAGAAGATTCTTGTTTCATATTTAAAATGAAGAAAATCAAATAAATAACCAGTTCTTCTCAATTTAACATGTACAGAATTACAATGAGATCTAGCTATCGTCATTTTAGTTATAGAAAACCGTTTATTTGAAATTATGCTTGAACGAAGTAAATGTTATGTTTATAGATATAATTGCAAAACAATCTAAGTGACCAATAGAAATACACTAGAACTATTCAATCAGTTAATTGTTCAAGAATTGCAAAAAAATGAAAATTTTGAACCCTTTCGATATGTGCAACACCTTTATGAAGAGTCTTTCCCTTTCCAAACTTTCTGCAGAATGGGTCATCAGAAACATTGGAAATCTTTAAGGTAGATATATCTCGATGAGCACAGCAAAAGTTGTCATCGACTTCATATTCCTAAATACTTTCTTCCAGAAAATATCAGGATCAAAAAGACCAAAATGATCTCCACTTTCTCAGTCGTAATACGCTCAATAGAGCTAGCGTTTTCTATTACAGATGTTAGACACTGTTTGAGGTGTCTACTTTTAATATGCTTCCATTTGAATAAAAAGATCGAAACACTGAGTGTACTTCCAAAACTCAGCAGTGCAATATTTTTTCAAAATAAAAAAATATTAGCCATTCCGAACAAGGTTCAGTACGTGTAAAAAATATTTCAGTTCAATCGAACGTACTGTGTCCAAGAAACAGAAACGGTTCTGCAATTTTTTCGTATAATTTATCATATGGAGCATTATGCATAGATAGAATGATTATATTAAGATTTTTTCTTGTAAAGATTTTGAGAGTTGGTTTTAATAAAAGTATTAACTAAGAAAATCCTTCATTTATATGACGTTTACATAGATCATTTCGAAGCTGGTAAGAAAGTTAATTTTAATACTTGAAAAGAAAAGAGCTCCTTTAAGCTGCTTTCGAAAAAATAAACATTTGATTTTTTTGTCTTGTCTTGTAACACATTCAATATTAAAATAGTACACAAGAATAAATTTGCCAAAGCTTCAAGTAATAAAAATAGATGACATACGCTAATGAATTGTTAAATCAATTCTTATAATAAGAACTGATCGATTTAAGGTCAATAATAGAGCTAAAAACGTTATATATAATATGCCAAGCAAGGAGGATATGCAAACTTCATCGTTGTGAGAGTTTCATGAAGTTTTACGAACTCTTAAAAGCTTCACATGAAACCTCTTAGAATTTTTCGATGTCTTGTGATATCTTTACAGTCTTTTAAAATCTGATAAAGTCTATTGAGATATATCCCTAATTCAAAAATAGGAAATTCTATATGATTCCTCATAACAAAGGAATTCTTCGCCAACCAGAATCAATCTAAGGGAAACCTAGCATAGACTTCTTCGAATTCAATTAAGGGAAGCTATCCAAGCAAATCTAATGATTTTACAGAACTCCACTTTATACTATCTGACAGGAGTATAGTATCATGGTCAGTATTAAGATTATAGTGAATAATAAAAACTTCAAGAGTACATATGAAAATAAGAACAAGAATATAATTCTATTGCATTAGAAGATTTACTTGATTAGCTCGCAGTACTTAATTTCGAATACAATTTCGACAATGAGGGTAAATATGTTATTTCCTGAGATAGTAAAATGAAACTCTGTTGAATTACTATATTTGCTTGCATCGCTTTATTTTCACCATGCACTTGAGTATATTCAGTGGAGGACGCATTGATTTTCACTATCAAGATTGTTTTGACTATCGAAATCAAATAAATCCGATAATGGAATAGGATTTTACTCTTTTTCTTTCCGTTTGTTTGGATTTCTTCGATCTATGATTATGTTGCATTATTAATATATGCAAAATTTCATGCAACTTTATTTTTTCAATACATGACGTTGGATATGACGAGCGGAAGGAAGGAAAACAGATAATTCGTCATTATGTACAAAACTATTTTAATAATTTATGCAAATGATTTTCACATCAATGCAATCAATAAATACATGCTGTAAGAAGCAAAAAAAAATCAGTATTTCATAATGATCGTAACGAAACTTTTTGTAGTCATTTCTTTCCTTTTAATTACCGATTGTATAAGTAATCCAACAACGACTTCTATTCAACTTCTTCCGAAAAATTATCCTGGTTGTGATGCTCTTATCGATAGTTGTGGTCAGAAGGGTGCCTGCTGTGATATACATGATGATTGTTACCAAAAAAACAGATGTACACGTGTTAGTTGGATTATTCCATGTTAGTTGACTTTCTTTTCATTAAAAATTTTTATTTTCACATATATGATTTATTTAGTATCAATAGCTTGTATAAAATGTAATGTCGATGTGGTTAACTGTATTATGACTCAAAATCCGGGTCCAAGTCGTTGTTGTCAGAATGATCGTCAATGCTGTGGACTCAATAGTAAAAACTGTATAAAATCAAGATAAGCATAGTTGAATTTTATAGTAAAACTAATCTTATACAGTTATTTTTCAATAAAATAATATAAAGTATATTAAACAAATCATTTCTAATCAAAAATTTCATTATCCGATGACTTTGTAATAAATTGTTCGAACTTCGTTCATATTTCTTTGACGAAAAGAAAAGTGATTACTTGTAAAAAGAAAGAACTTATGCGTATATTAAATATCTATACTTCGTATGGAACGTATACATATACGCTTGTAAATTCGCGTAATCATGGGTTTGAAATCTGTCGGTAAACTGTTCGGTCCTGTAAGCGATATACCAATGGTATTGGCTAATAGTGGCCAATAACCTATAGCAGTTTGATACTCAAATGGTTGGCTATTTTTTAATCATCATTCTACCACAGCATGCTGATGATTATTATCTGACCAGAAATCTACAGTTTACAGCAGATTTTAATGAGTATTGCAATATCTCGGTAGTACCACGAACAAACTTGCGAAATTAGAAGTTTTCATTTTTATGAGTCATACTCTCTTTTTATATTTTTGATCGATGATATCGAAAGTTGCTGTAAATAATGTATATACTTTATGAGAGTACATGTGTATTATATTTTACATTTTCACATTCTAACCCGTAATTATTATTTTTTGAAGCATAAACAATAAGAATAATTTTGGTTCTTTATTACAATATATATGCGATTTTTAATAAATTATGTTAATGTAATTGAAAAAATCTTACAGAATATTTTGGTGTAGTTGAGATGTAACTTAAATGAAGAATATATTGGAAATTATGAGATACAATAAAAGAAATTTTAGAATCAATTATAAAATAAATAATTGATAACCATGAATAGTAGGAAATCATAATTCAATATACTTGGAATTCATCAATTAGTCGTCATATATTTACAGCTATTTCTTGAAATAGTATTAACATGGAAAAAAACATAAAACTTGTTTTTACTTTTCTATGCCTGAGGTTTTCATGAAATTGTTTATCATACTAAAAATTAAACAATCAAAAATTTGGAATAGCCAAAAAAAAGAAAACTGTTGATTTATTTATATATCTTTAACGAGCTTTCTCGTCTTAAACTCAATTCTTTGTTAAGCATTTCAATTTTTAAATCTAACAATTCAATACGTCTCAGTAATCTTGTCTAACTTGTCAATCATATTATTAATTGGAAGAGAAAATAAAGAAATCAAGAGATATAAATTAATCGGGCATTAGTTGTTCTCTTAACTAGTGATAGATAAAACGTGACAATGAATGGTAATTACTCACGTTACATTCAAAATATCTGTAGAGCAGTTCATCAGAAAAACTGGAAACTTTTATGGTAACTAGATCTTAATAAATCGAACAAAACTAATGCTATCTATGAAATATTGGAAAAAATATTAATTCTTTTTAATCGGACAAATTTTTTGAAAACTGCTAAAAATCATCAGAGCAATCTTTTTCTTTTAACATTACAATAGTCATATACTACATTATGCGTGAAAAAAGTTCCAGATCGATTCCTCTTACTATGTCGAATGCACGGGTACGATTTGACTTATTTGTCTCTAGAAAAATTCGATTTCGAAAAAAAACTCGTCAGGATCAAGAAATATATCTTAGTTTCAGATAGAAAACCTCCGATAGTTTCAATTCCTGTTAATCAAAAACCTTTATTTGAATTATCAAAACATATCTGATAGATCAAGAATACTTCACTGTACATATATTAATGAAAAATAAAAAAATCTACAAAATCATTTTTTATTGATTTTCATATATATAGAAAGGCGAAAAATATACCCTAATTCATATCATAAGTTCAACTCGTTGCAATTCTTCTTTAATCGAAACAGTTTGTTGTTGAAATGTTTTATTTTATTGATGTATTAGTAGACAAGCAAACCAATACTTTTCTATGACATCATCATGTAAAAAAAAAGCTATTATTACTAACTCAACATTGGCCATTGTTTCTATTGATGGTGCAATAACATAACAACTTGATGACGAATCTTAAAATGAGGTTGTCGTCAACTATTTTTTAAAAGAACGAAGAAATAAAAAACAAAGAAAAAATTCATTTGTTGACTGAATACTAAGATGTGCATGTTTCTTTTTTCTCTTTGACAGTTGACCTATACCCTTGTAACAGAAACGTGTACTGTGCCTATAGCAGCAAATCATTAATAACTCTTCATTTGAACATTTTATTTTTAAAATGTCTGAATCCGATACGATTCTACAAGGTTGGAAAAGAGAGGAACAATGTAAGATCATTAAAATGTTCTATTTTAAATTTAATTATTATTACTATAAAGGGGTCGCACGTGTTATTAATTATTCTTCTCAATATAATAATAGTACATGGTCTGCAAATCAAATTATTGGACCACCAAAAGTTTATCCTCGTCATGGTAAGAGATAGGATATACATATATATATTATTATTATATTCTTTCATCTGCGTAAATAAATAGGTGATATTACTGGTTCATGGGCTCAAGGTTCTCGAGGAAATGATGAATTTATTATTGTTGAATTTGAACGAGCTGTCTATCCCGAACAAATTGATATCTATGAAACATTTCATCCAGGTGCTGTTGTTAAAGTTTTAGCACGAAATGGTATGTTTAAAATTGGTGAACAGTTTATCAAATTTAATATAATAATAAATAGGAAAAGATAATTCCGAATGGGAAACTGTTTGGGAAACTGCAGTTCCTCATAGTGAAGGACAATGTAAGTGCAAAATAGTTAAAAAAAGAATAAAAGAATTAAATTCGTATTTTTTTAGCACGTATTTTTTCTATTCCATGTAGAAATATATCTAGAAAAGAAATAAATCAAATTCGTCTTAATGTTAATTGTAGTGCAGCTAGCACTTGGTGTGAAATTGATTGTATTAAATTAATAGGTCATCTATCTAGTACTGATTTGTTTTATAACGAAATCTTGACAAATTTAAAGGATTTATTAATAAATGATTATTTATTCGATGTTACATTTCAACTTGATAATGGACAATTAATATCATCTTATCGAAATATTCTTAGTATTCGATGTACTTATTTTAATGAATTATTTACTAAATATCCATTAAATACAAAAGAACCAATACGAATAAGAAATATCTCTTATGAAGCTTTCTATCAAATATTACACTTTATATTTACAGATACAATTGAACCAATATTAACATATGATATATGTCTTGAATTAATGCGTAAAGCTGATGAATATTTTCTAAGTTTAATCTATACGAAAGCATTTGATATTTTAAAGAAAATAATTAATAAAACAAATGTATTAAAAATTTTTATTCAATCAGGTCTCTTTCCTATGACACCAAATGATAACGAACAAGATAATATTCTTCTTAATGATGTTGTCGATTTATGTGTTGAATTTATTCAAAAGAATCGTCAAGATATTTATCGTCATGATAATCTACAACAATTAACTAAAGATATGTTATTAAAATTAGTTCAACTTGTTCTATGAAAAATAAAATTTGTTTTGTTTTTATTTCAATATATTGATATTAAAGTCTATTCGACGATTACATGTGAAGCTTAGTGTGAAAAGTGTTTAGTCAAAAGCATAACTCAGCACTTATGGCAAAGGAGTGTAGAGGATCGAAGTGAAGACAGATGTCAAAAGTGTGGGAATTACATGGTCGAATTTCAATAGCGGAGGAAAACGTATGGAACATAACGCGTCAGTGTTGAATTAATCGATCCTACCAGTCATGTAGACTGATCGACATCGATTTGAAAGCAATATGTACAAATTTTTGAACTAACGAGGGAAGGTCCCCAACTGACGGACGCCGTTCGATTCCATATTATGGCTACAAGGTAGGTCTCCATGAGACTAAGAAAACCCTGAAAGGATTCGTGCCCATGGCCTATCGGTGAAGAGTTATGACCGTTTTACTCAATTTTGGGTATGCGACAAGGAATTTTCAAAAATATCGAATTAAAGAATTTCGATCTGAAAATTTGCCCATACATAGGTCTAATAGTCATTCGAATTGCTTGAAAGTTTCAGCCAAAACGAATGTTCCTTTCTCGAGATATTGAATGGTCAAGTGAACTCGGTTTTTGTGACCTGCCTGTGAAAACTGACTATTTTTTGACAATTCAATATCTCGAGAAAGGTACATTCGTTTTGGCTGAAACTTTCAAGCAATTCTAATGTCTATTAAACCTATGTATGGGCAAATTTTCAGATCGAAATTCTTTAATTCGATTTTTTTTGAAATCTCTTGTCGCATGCCCAAAATTCAGTAAAACGGTCATAACTCTTCACCGATAGGCCATGGGCACGAATCCTTTCAGGATTTTCTTAGTCTCATAGAGATCTACCTTGTAGCCATAATATGGAGTCGAACGGCGTCCGTCAGTTGGGGACCTTCCCTCGTGAGTCAAATATTCTTGCAATTCCGTACTTTTGCTGCGAACAGGACTATATGAAAGTAAAGCTCTCTAAAAGAGATCGAGTTTATATTTCTTTAAAATCAGAACTTTCCGGTGCCAAAAAAAAATCATTTGTGTCACTCTTTTTTTTGAGACCAATTATCTGGTATCGAAAATATACAACAACGTCAGATCTTGGCATTAGAAGTGTATGACCGAAACCCTTTGAAGTTCTTTGCTAATCTTGTAGAGACATGCATAACCAGAATATGAAATTTGATAGCGTGCAACTAGCCACGCAAGAATCCGAGCTCGATATGAAAAAGTAGCTTTTTTTTTTAATTTCTGAAGCTTCATGCAATACACTACTAGTTATCATGCTTGTGGACAATACATTAAAGAAGGAACGTGAGAACAGATTGTATCTGTGCCGTGGTTCGACCCAAATAGCTACAACATGCCTGAGAGAAGATCACTGGACAAATATAGGATGAACAATTTTGATCTTTATTTTGAATGCTTTATAATGGACATAGTGAGAAACCAAAGAACAAAATAATGAAATATGCATAAGACCTATGAGAAACAGTTAGTAGATGTGTTGATGCTCAATATCTATCTTTATTCATGGCCTATAAGATACGAAGAGACTATTCATTGAGAGGAATATGACGGCAAAGGTAGACACAGAAGAGAAATACGTGTTTATATATTAGTCTTGAATCAGATTTCTCGAATGTTCAGTGTTTTTATCATAAGTATGGTCGATTTTTTATTGTTAAAATGTATTCATATTCAATCCATTTCAAAATATGTTTATAGTTCTATAAATGATTTTTGCATGATCTGTTATTGTATTGATGATAATTGTGGATAAATCGATTCCATAAATTCTAGTGAATAAAAACAAAGAGAAATAAATAATATTATACGAAAAGAAAAGACATTTAGCTTTGTTTTTCATTATCATTAGAGCAATAAAATATTCTATTTGTTGATTTATCTTATAGCTATTATAATGGAAAAACAGACATTTTATTTACCATTATAATCGATTTTTCCATCATTATTCTTGTCAACATTTGAAATCATTCGTTTTATTTCATCATCCGGTAATTTAAATTTAGGTAAAATTTTTTTTAAAACCAATTTTAATTCATCTTTATCAATGTATCCATCATTGTTTTTATCAAATAAACGAAATTCTTTTTGCAAATCTTCTTTTGTATTACTTGATTTATCTAATTAATAATAAAAAACATCTATATTTGAATTTTTATATTTTTAAAACTTACTATTCGAAGCAGCCATTCCTAATATTTTAGTACTGAAAGAAAAAAATCAAACAATGATTGAAAATATAAAACTAGGAGCAATTTATTTCTAATATGGTCACAGCTGCTTTTTATCACTATCATTATCATTAAAACGCTAGGAAAAAAAGATGAAACCATATGTCTTTTTTAATTATTTTTGTTTGATGAAAAAGATGAATAAGAGTATGATTTTAGACTCTTATCATCGATGAGTAATATACATTAAAAATATAAATAGAAAACTGTGTCGATATTATCTACAAGATGTACTTTGGAATTTTATGCTGGAAGCTATGACAACAGATTTGCTTGTTTATGCAAAAGTATGTCGGAAACTAAAAGAAATATCTTTTTTTCTGATCCTATTTTGATTATTATCACTTCATTTTTATCAAACAAAAAGATTTTCTTTTATCTTATTTCTATAATCCAGACCTAATGCAAATGATGAAATATCATAAATCATCAAGTTTATCTTACGAAAGAACCTATCCGATTGAAATCTTACGTTTGAGTTCATCTCTTACTCATAAACAAAACTCATTATGGGAATAAAAATCTTACAAGCGTTTGACCTATTCGGTCATTTTTCTCCAGCTATACTCATTTTAATGACTTTTAAGTCTACTGCAGAATATTATGAGAACGACAGTAACAAAAGTTTTTCACTTGAAATTTCTCTTAAGACTAGATCTCATAATCCTTATGATATTCTATATTAGAAATTAATGTTTTTTGCGAACGCATTATCTCATAAGAAAATTGTCTGTTTCAACAGAAACTTTCAGAATATCATAAATGTTGGAAGATTCATCGTTGTGAGCAACTTCAGGCGGACAT
This sequence comes from Rotaria sp. Silwood1, assembly GCA_905250075.1. NCBI lineage: Eukaryota > Metazoa > Rotifera > Eurotatoria > Philodinida > Philodinidae > Rotaria > Rotaria sp. Silwood1. Next base: position 664,205 of record CAJNOP010000017.1, on the reverse strand, counting down.
ATATTGTTGCTGTTTTCTTCGTCATATCAAATAATAGGCTGAAACTTCACTAAAATAAACATAACTTGGATCTTAATTGAATAAATTTTTCATGTCAAATATCAAATGTGTTGTCGAATGAAAAGATGAAATCAGGTGCTAAAGAACAACAATTAAATGATATAATAACAATTGAAAATCAACGTAAAATCTCTTCTGAGTCACAGAAATTTCAAACAATGTGAAAAACGGTTGCTCAAAGATTTCATATTACACGGAATGATATAGAGAGACAAAAATGTTAAGAATTACAGCTCAATCTGTGAAATATAATCTTAAAACTAATGGAAGCTATTTTCTTTGCATGAGTATTTTTACAATGGTATTGAAGAAGAAAAGGCAAAATGCAAGAGTCGTTGATGTCATCATTTAAAATAGGACAACTACAGCGTCAAATCGATCTACAAAATTTAAAAGCATTAAAGAAAACCGAACAAGCCATTCAAAAAAATTGTCAAAGGGCTCTCAACGATTGTTATTTATTAAATGATTGATTGATGAGCTCAAATACCATCATATCAATGAAAACCATAGCAGTCATTTGTCAACAACACCACTAAACAGCATTCTTCTAGTAGTTCATAATAAAACGTTTTGCTAAAATGTCATCATAGCATTGCACAAAATACATTGACTCGTTTAACACATAGCTCATTAAAATAAGATCTTGGTGATATCTTTTTTCAAATTAATCGAACAAAGCCCAAAATTCTACAAAAAAAAACTAGATCAACAACCAAATGCAAAAATTCTAAAAAAATTATTTGTAACAGCAGTAAATTCAAAAACAAACTATCAACATAGTTCTTTTCCTATTCTAAGCAATGGAAGGAGCAGTATGTATGACTAAGTTATGCATTTCATATCTTCATCATTTGATAATTTTATTTAAAAAAATATACTACCGAGATATAGCATGAAACGCCTATTATATATTCGAATTTTTTGTTTTCAAAATGAATAAAATTCTGTCCGACTGATTTTCGACGCTGTAAAAATCATAAACTTTTTGTTCAAGAATGAATTTGCTTTTTGATGTCATTAATTGAAGAAAATACGATTTCCTAGCAAAAAATAGCTTTCATTAGAACGTATTTATGTTGTCAGTTGACACAAAATAGATAATTATTAAAATTTAGACAAGACTTTTCTCTATGGCTTTCATTGATCATTCTTTCCAAATAAGAAATTAAATAAGAGGAAAAGGTCATTTAAGGTTCCTTTTAAAAAGTTACGATTTTTTATTTGGTAAGTCGTTTTTTGTAAAATCTTTTGATGATTTGTGTCATTTTCGGCTTGAAAAATATACTTTTTCTCCACAAAAAGCGACAAATATGTTCCATTTAAGTCTTATTTGAAAGAATATCTAAAGTTGCAGTGCTTGTCAGAGGCCTTTTTTTTAAATTAAACATTTTTATTTGTATTTACAAAAGAACTTCTGTAAAAAGATAGCAATTTTTTGAGCTATTGAATTTGTCATCTTTGTTTTCCCCATAAAAAAAGGATACCCCCAGGACGATGGTTACGACGATCCTAAACGACCGTAAACTGGCCGTGTTTCACGAGTTTGGTAGCGACCGTATTACGGTCGTAACACACCGTAATGTATACGGCAAAACACACCCACTATAAACACTGAAACCTGTGCCGTAAACCGGCCGTCTTTTGACGGATACGGTCAGGAACGCCAACGTATACGGCCCTATTCCATCGTTAACTACCGTAATTCCCATCAAACATATGAACTTCGTTACAAAGTTGGCGAGTAAAGGCCATTCAATCTCATGAAAGGCGTTTTTTGCGAAAACTCTGATTTCCTTCTTGAAACCATCTCCAATATTGAAACTACCAAACAAAAAGGCGTTTAAATGCCTTTTACTATATCACTCCAAACAGTTGGATGCGCATTTTGACCTCGTTACAAAGTTAACCAGTAAAGGCTTTTCAATCTCATGAAAGGCGTTTTTTTACGAAAACACTGATTCCCCCGTTGAAATCGTGTCAAACACTGCAGCTATCAACAAAAAGGCTTTCAAATGGCTTTCACTGTATCTATACAAACGGATGGATGCGAATTTTTCTTTTTTACAAAGTTAACGACAAAACGCCCCTGAGGGCTTTCAACGTGTTTCCGAACCTTGGAACGTTTCGACATCGCTTTTCTTAGAAACGTTCATTACTGTGTTAAAATCCAGTGTAGCCAACTGGCTCAACTTAAAACAACACTCCCTTCTGTGTATTATCTCACTTGACAGTCGTGGCCGGACGTAACTCAATAAGTAGTATACACAACAGATCCTCGAATCACGCAGTGAGAATAATAGTACAGAAAGTGCTCAGATAGGCACCCTTCGTAGTTCCTATATTTCCTATATATAAGAAATAGCTCTGTATCGCTCTATATCTGAAGTGAAAATCTTAATGTTCTATATTTTAGTAATCAGAGCCATGTACGACTAGAATATAGAAAACTACAATCTATATTTCAAGTATAGAACAATATAGAGCTATTTCCTATATATAGGAAATAGGGGAACTACGAAGGGTGCAGATAGGAACAATGCTTTTAAATCGTATTTCCAAAGGAAAGCCATTCTTTTAAATGAAAAGATCAAGCGATTCGCGAGACTCAAATAAAGGGCCACAACCAACTTTACACGTATTAAAACACTTGTAATCGGGTAGAAGCCTCGTGAGACATCTCACGCCGTTTAAACAGGGCACTTCGCGAAAACTTTCATTTTTTGTGAAACCCAAGCTTAGAGGCATGCTCACTTTCAAAAACCATTCCATTCACTTTTCAACGTGACTTTACAGGATTTGTTCAGAAAATCAACCGGTTGTTCTGATCACAAATCGACTGATCGCGAAATGTAAGTCACAGGAGGGCAATTGTGTATCAAAAAAGAGCAGTTTTCGACGCTTCTTCTCGCCTGAAGGCATGCTTGTAGAGGAAAATGTCCATTTGTGCATGCGTTTTTAAATGGCGAACCTTGAAAAACACCTTTAAACGCCTTTAAATCTTTCTAAAAGCTTTTAAACCCATTTAAAAGCCTTTAAACCCCATTAAACGCCCTTAAACGTGTTGAAACACCTGTAATAACCTTTCGGTATTTTAACAGAGAATATCGCAGAAACTTACAATTCTCGTGAAAACTACGTGTACATGCACGCTTACGTTGGAAAATCCATTGCCTTTGGTTTTCGACGTGGCTTGAGAGGTTTCATTGGGAAAATCAACCTGTTGTTATCATCAGAGAAGCAATTGATCGCGACGTGTAAGCGAGATGAATGGAAGTTCTTATCGAGATGGAAGCGTTTTCAACGCTGTTTCTAGTCTCAATAC